>JASDQU010109531.1:123878-135672 GCA_032191745.1 Picea mariana | reverse complement strand
AGTAATATTGTTTTATATTTTTGTTACTGCATTTTGATATAATTATTGCATTAATGCATTGTCCAACGATTTACACCTCTGTTATTGTAACAATGCAAATCATTCACATATTAATTGATCAACAACACAACATTTTACAACATTTGACAATGCAATAAAATAAAAAAACCCATTTTATTATATATGAATAAGAGATTCATTGTCGTATAAAATGGGACAACGTATAGATCCACAATAGTTAAATTGCAACCAATATGTAATTCTTACACTTATTGGTAATATGTCCTCATGCAATTGGAACAATATGTCAAGTACATTAAACACAATCCTTGATTTTTAGAGATAAATATTCCAAAACATACAATTTGTAGTAACATTCATTTATATTGATTGTCATTCATCACTTGAACCGTTGTCATCACTCGAGCTACGTGCATGCCTCATTTCTTCATCATTTGTAGGTGATATTGTACTTTGGTTATTTAACCTAATGTTTTCTTGATTGACTTGTTTTTGATGTTCTACCTCTTCATCTTCCATCTACAAACATAGAAAACAAATGTAATAAGTATATCCACACACACACACACACACACACACACACACACACACACACATATACATGATTGCGTAAATAAAAAAACATACCTTAGCAGTGAGTCTTTCATAAACAATACACATTCTTTCGAAGCCATGCTTCATGCCTTCTCTCAAAATATCTTCTATTGGATGCATTCCGTACTTTATTTCCTAGATGTTTAATATGCCATGACAAATCACAGTCGTTATAATTAATATAAACGTTTCTTGTTATTTCACTAATTATAAAACAAGGGAAGTTAAACAACATAGCTACTAACAAATTGTTCAATTAAACTTTTATACTTCAACATATACTTACAACCCATACATAAACCAATGTCTATCAATTCACGGGTTGGATCCTCTTTGTATGTTAGCACCTATTTGAATATATCCATGGATAAGTGTAAACTAATTATTTAAATATAAAGATCACAACAAACATGAAATCTTAAGTAAATCTGAAAACGTAAATACTCACAAAGTTTGCAATCAACCCTTTTATTCCTCATCGTTCTATCTTATGTGCTCAATGTGTTCTATTTTTTTTTTCTTTTTTTCAACAAAACAATTGAAAATTAGCATTTCATGTGATAATTAAATTATATGTACATAAAAGAATAAATGAATGATTACATACCTATGATGCACATTGTTGTTGGGATGGCTCCTCTTGTGACACAATTATGCTTATTTCTTTTACCATCTCCTTCTACACTTTTTTGGACATTCCTACCAGCATGTATTGGTTTTCCCCTCGTTTGTCCCTTGGAATTTTGAAAATCTCCCTGAAAAAAGAAAAGCTAGGAATCATCGAATATAAAAATTGTGTTACAAAAAAAGATATTGATGCATATGGTAACTTCATACGCACCGATATATAATAATAATGTTGTTGAGAAATAAAAAACATTTTACAAATTGTTGTATTTAGTTGGTGCTTTATAAATTAATAAAAGCACCAGTACCTAAGTACTGTTTATTACACACCGACGACCTCTAAACAAATTTAAGACATGGCGGTTTCCATATAAAAAACAATATCATTTCCATTTTAAACTCAACGGTGTTCTTTATAAGACAATGCACTCATGTGATTATCTATTTTCAATGCAAATTGTCGATCGTGAAAAAGGTGTTTAAAAAATATTATTTCTAATTTAAATTAAGCGGTGTTGTTGACATGAAAATACACACCAATGCTCTGTCTCTGTACAGTGCACACTGCTAACTACGAAGGCATTTAAAAAAAAACAAAACCAACAACAATAGACTAGTTTGGGATCCAATACAATGAGTGGTTCCATTGCAACGGATAGGAAACACCCCATATATAAATAAACAAACCCTATAAAAATATTTTTCTTAAAAAAATTCTCGTTGTGAAATATAGAAAGGGAAAGCAAGAAAAATAGTAAGGAAATTAGGGCTTCCAATACCGAAGGTAACTATCAAATCCTTTTTTGTTTGTTTGAGAATGCACTAATTTTTTTTTGAATCAAATAGGGCAAAGATTAAGATGATCAATAGAATGAAATCATATACCTAAAACTCCTGCTCTGCAGATTTGTATGTGACCTACAATCATTCCTTTCAAATTTGGCTCTTCAAAAAAATCCACCTACTTCGAAGTCTTTGCTAGTAAATCTTTCTTGCATAAATATTCCCTTTAAATTTTGGCAAAAGAATGAAATAACGAATAGAGTTTTCATTTATAAACACATACATTTAAAAAAACTGAAATTCCCGCTCATTTATTCATTATATATTTTGACGCATTGATGCTAAACACACAAACTATTTTTTTTGTAACTGACTTTTTCTGTGCGCTATACAGTGCATAGGACATTGGTGCAGTGTGTATGTATAACACACCGACTCATTTTTTCATAGTAAATTTCAGCGCATTGATAGTAAGCACACACTATTTTTTTTAACTTGCTTTAATTGATGCACTATACAGTTCATACCGCATTGGTGTGGTTCTTAAGTACTAACACACCGACAAACAATTTAATTTGAAAAAGGCAAATGCAAACATCCACATTTATGTTTTGCAGAGGTTTTTCTTTGCGGAGGCAATAACGAAGGCCAATCTTCGGTGCTTCTCACAACTTAAAGCATCGGTGCGTTTTTTTTATAAAAACGCACCAGGGCATCCTTATACAACTAAGCTCATCGTTAACTTATAAAAGTTATTCAAAATTCTGTTTGAAGTTATATTGTTCTATGCTTCCCAAGATGACAATTTTTTCTCAAATGCAGGAAAAAAAGAATTATGATATCAAATGGCCAATTCTACATATTCCATCTCATTCCACATCGTTGCAAGTCCTTCAAGTTCTCCCCTGCCGATTGCAATAAGTCTAGATTTTATTTATAATTTATATATCTCATTGAAGTTATATTAAGTATGCACATGCAATTGAATAATTGTTCATTGAATTTTGCATGATCATGATTTAGGACTGAGTTCGAATGCGCAAGATATTCTAGTAGTCCCAAAATTCCACAATCGTTTATCAGGAGAAAGATATCACAAACAAATGTTTGATAAAAATGGACAATTGCTTTACCCTACCAATTATAACATGCCATCTTCCAACAATCAACCTGGGTCAATGATATTACACTGTGAATTGAATCTCTTTTATTCAAACACCCCTTGGGGCATAATAAAATGATGATTGAGTAATTGTATTTTTGGATTTTCAATGGAACTAATGTAAGTGTATTGCTTAATTCGACATTTGTTTTATAAAATGGTTAGTTACATGTTTATTATTGAGAATTTTTTTACAGGTTTCCAATAAATGTTTGGTATAATGTTTGAACATACTAAATGCATTGTGTTACTAATATTATCGATGTAATGTTCAATATTTTTACAATAAGGATTCTGATGACAAATGACATGTCTACCATCTACCATTGCACCCCTGTATGATGTCAAGTCACAAGCTTGCTATTAAACAAACACAGGTCGAAGAGGAAGCATACCAAACATGGTTGAATCAACCACCCATTCAATTCCCACCACATCCCGAGTCACCAATTCAAAACCTCTACAGTAATACTAGCTCTTCACATGTTGGGGATGAAGGCAATGATATAGAGGTTGGTATGGATGAATTCTTACGAGATACCCAAACTATGAAGGTAATGTTGTTACACACATTCCAACAAAATGAACTAGGGGATAATCCGGGAGGATCTAAGGAATGCTCATAGAGGTCCAGGAGGATCCATAATGCTCACGAAGGTCCCAGATCCATAAAAGCTAAAAATTTGACTATCTCAAATCATCTTGAAAACCGTGTCATTACATAGAGCTTGTCATCAACTTTCCAAGGATGCAAATCGCACATTAAACAAAGTTTGTATACAAAATGTATGGGCAGTCAAAGTTTAGTCAAACCATGAAAAATGGGGGTCCCATGTGGCACCACCAAAGGGAGACACATGGCATGCCGACGTGGAACCTAATTGGCAGTTGACTAGGTAAGGTACAAATCCAGGTGGTCCAATCGCATGCTGAAAAGTGGTCTAATGGTGTGTTTACGCGTGACATTAGGTAGCCAATGAGAAGCTGCTACATGGCAGCTTGCCATTGGCATATATGGTTAATGTATTGTAAAATTGTGGAGTCCATAGGGTTCGAACCCATGACCTCAAAGCTCCAAGCCTTAACAAAGCCACCTTACCAATATACTACACGTTATGACTTGATATATATATATATATATATATATATATATATATATGGCTTATTATATATTTAAGTTTATATTATAAGTCAAATGGGTGGCCAAAGGGTCGAGGGTCTAAGCCCTCGACCCTTGGCCATTGATCATGTTATACCACCATATAACCATACCATGGCACAGAGGAGGAGCTTAACATATAGTTCGGTGGGAGTAGTTATAGCCATATATATATATATATATATATATATATATATATATGTTGTAACAACCATTCAAAAGTGTGTGTGGGGGTTTGTTAACTGTATACTATATATAGCATATAGTATATATCGATGTCAACGACTATATCCATATCGACGAACTTCGTGAAAGTTATAACTATAAAATGGTTATAGTATGGTCGGTGGGGCTCGAACCCCTGACCTACTATATATAATATGTAGTTTTAACCAACTCCCCTATAATTAGGATTTGGTTATAAAACCTAACAAAATGTATTTAATGTATGCCAATAATTTTTTATTTTGGTTAGAAGGGGCACCCTATTTAATGACGCAGGCCCCAAGGGATTTTGACACACATTTCGATGCGGGTACACATCTCGACCCAAAATTAATGTAGGTTTTGCATCATAATGTGTGTCGAGGGTACAAGGCATTGAGATAACACCGTAAAGCATGCTAGGGTTCACCTTGACGAAATTTCTAGTATTTTATATCAATTTTGCACGATTTTTCACCAAGAATTCAACGGTGTACTCCGTTTCTGAATTTGAGCAACAGATTTTTGGAGTGTCTTCAAAATTTTAGTTTTGTAAGCCTATATTTTAATGTAATTTAAAATTTTGAGATGATGAAGAACAATCATACTACTTAAAGGGACTTTGAAGATGAAATGATGTATGTTAATTACATGTGTATTTGAGTTCTTTTATTTTCTTCTATGACATCTTATTTATAGTTCAAATTAATCATCAATTTATGGGTTTATGGATAAGTAAGAGATACACAAGATATTTTGCAAATAATCAAACGATCTTCATTTATATTCCTGAATTTGGTTAGATGTTTAGTATCTGAATATGAACTAATTGGCATCTAAGGATTCGTTGGGATAAATTGATATCATAGTTTGTTGATATTTAAGGATCAAATTGGTATCATAACTCGTGTGGTATTTTCAGATCATGTCATATCAAAGCTGGTTTTGACGTGTATTTGCAAGTGAATGCTTACGAGGTCCAAGTTTAAGCTTGGTGAAGGATCGTTTGAAGAGTACATTCTTGAGATTGGTTCGAGGGTCATTTCAGAGAAAGGAATGGATTCAACAAAACACATGGATTCTCCTAATCCAAATCCTTTTGGTACTAAAGAGACATTCTTTTTTTTGTTCATGGCAATGAAGGCCATGGTGTAAGAAATGTATGAGGATCAAAAGAAGGCCAAGAGAACTGGTGGTAAAAGCAAAGGAAAGTCACATAACTTTAAGAAGTAGTCGAAGAAGCCACATAACTTTAAGAAGACAACTACAATGAAGAAGAAAGAAGAAGAGAAGTCAACATGTCCTCATTGCAAGGACACGAGGAGGCAAAGTGTTGGAAGTTGCATCTAGAATTGATGTCGAAGTGGGCTCAGCCTAGAAAGGGTAATAAGAAGACCACGACCATAGTACATGATCTTGGATCAGATTTTGAGAATGAAACTAAGGTTACAACTATGGGCATTAAAGGTAAATCTTCTGTTGCAAGTTTCAGTTCACGTACTTCTTCTGCAAAGACTAAATTAATCCCTAATGGAAGGAAAATAAATGACATGTTTCATTTACGAGTTATCTCAAAGCACACTAAGATTGATACACTTGTTTATAGTGGATCATAAGTGAATATTATTTCAAAGCAATTTGTTCATAATTTGGGATTGGAAACTAGTCCTCATCCAAGACCAAATCCTTTGGGTCAGATTTGTCATAATGCTCAGGTACATGTAACTAAACAATGCAAGCTACGGTTCACAAGCACATCCAGTTTCATTGATGTGGTAGAGTTAGACGTTGTTCAACTTGACATTTGTGGGATGGTTTTGGGAAGTCCATACTTGTATGACAGGTAAGCCATTTTCTACATGGAACAAAACAAGTATCATCTATTCAAGGATGGGATTGAGTTCATTATGAGAGCTCATTGGATGAAGATGAATTTGATAGTTGTCACTACAAGACACATGCTAGCTAATGCCAATATCCAAGATCTTGATATACGACCTACGGTTGAAAGTAACACATGTCCTTTGGTTGATGTTGTTCCTATTAATAAGGGAAGATACATTGATGGTTCATTCTCTTTTGCATCTATATATTCAGTTTTGTTGTTCAGTTTATTACTAATCAATGGATTATGGTTGGCTACTACAACAATGAATGGTGGAGTTTCTGAATTTAAGGGAATGGTTAACTTGATCAACGGTGTTATTTCAGTCTTCATTATGGTTGTGATGATTCAAGTGCTCATTATCTAAGCGAGAAGGATGAATGATACTAGACAAGTGAGGGGAAAGCATTCTCACTTGATTTCTGAATAATCCTCTTTTAATAGACATATAAAGGTGCATTCTATAAGCATATTTTAAATACTATGTCATGTTTGTATGGATGTAAACCTTGAACAAAAGTAATCAAGTAGATATGATAATAGTACAAGCAAAATTGTTTTTCAAGGCAAAAGCGACAATGGACAGAGTATTCATTCAAGGACTTCTATAGATACATAAAGAAAAATAGAGAGTCCAAATGGGCAAGGTATAGATCAACATTCGGCTTGGTTTCATATTGGTTGAGATAGACTATATTCAACAAAAAAAGGTGGGAGTGGATGTTGAAATACATGATACAGGTATTGTAGAGATTCGGTGAACATGAATTTTGTAGTTTAGAAATTTATGAGCCAGAACTAGAGCTATATATCATATCAGCTGCAATTCCAGAGGCCAGATTCAGAGTTGTATTCCAGAGAAGTAGACCGAAGTACACTGATATAGTACTTAAAGATCGAAGACCCAAGATGAAGACTTACTTCCAAAAGAATCAACAAGATGGATGCGTGAATTATCATCACTAAGTTGTTGAATATCTACTTTTGGAGGTCCAAAAGTTATTCAGTGGGGAGGTGTGATCCAGGAGGATCTAAGGAATGCTCACAGAGTTCTAGGAGGATCCAGAACACTCACAGTGGTCTGAGGGGATTCATAAAAACTCAAAATTCAACTGTCTCAAATGATCTCGAAAATGAAATCATTGTGTAGAGCTCATCATCATCTTTCCAACGATGCAAATGGCACGTCAAACAGAGTTTGTATGCAAAAGTTATGGGAAGTCAAAGTTTGGTCAAACCATGCAAAATAGGGGTGCCACGACCAAGGGTGACACGTGGCATGCTAACATAGAACCTAATTGGAAGCTCACTGGGCAAGGTATAAATCTAGGTGGTCCAGTCATATGATGACAAGTGGTCTAATAATATGTTGACATGTGCCATTAGGTAGCCAATGAGACGCTGCCACATGGAAACTTCCCATTGGCCTATATGGTTAATGTATTGTAAAATTTTGGAATCCATAGGGTTCGACCCCATGACCACAAAGCTCTATGCATTAACAAAGCCACTTTACCAACATGCCACATGTTATGACTTGATATGTAAGTGGCTTATTATATATTTAACTTTATATTATAAGTCAAATGGGTGACCAAAGGGTTGAGGGCAGCCTAAGCCCTCGACCCTTGGCCATGTCATACCACCATATAACCATGCCATGGTGCGGAGGAGGATCTTAACATATAGTTCGGCGGGATATATATTGTTATGTCGTAACAACCATTCAAAAGTGCGCGTGGGGGGTTGTTAACTACATAATATATATAGCATATATACATGTCAATGACTATATCCATATCCACGAACTTCATGGAGGTTATAACTATAAAATGTTTATATAGTATGGTCGGTGGGGCTTGAACCACTGACCTACAATATATAATATATAGTTTTAACCAACTACCCTATAGTTAGGATTTGGTTATAAAACTTAACAAAATGTATTTAATTTATGCCAATAATTTCAGTTTTTTGTTAAAGTGGCTCCTTATTTAATGGTGCGGACCCCAAGGGAGTTGGACACACACTCCAATGCGGGTACACATCTCGAAGTACAATTAATGTGGTTTTTTACCTTGTAATGCACGTCGAGGGTATAAGGCATTGAGGTAACACCGTAAAATGTGCCTTGGGTCAATTTGATGGAATTTTGAGTATTTTATATCAATTTTGCACGATTTTTCGTACTCCATTTCTGCATTTGAGAAACATATATATATATATTTTTTTAATTAAAACGGTGGTACCTGTTATATTATCAAAAAGCCAAGGTGTACAATGTCCAGTGTTGACTCCAGCTGTACTGCCTGTATAGGAAACCAGTACAGCTGGCCTGTCTGTGCTTGGTGCATGATTTTTATCAAAACACAATTATCCTCGCCCTGCTCGAGGGAAACCAGGGCGGCTATGTTACAGAATAGCAAAAACCAGAGCATTACTAGTCTTAAAATGTCTATGTAAGCTATCTAAAACCGAAACGGCATGAAGATTTCAAACCAGGGCTCTTGAGTGACTATTTGCTTGAGCTTGCTCGCGTGTGTCCCGTCTGACGCCAGCCTGCCGGTATTGCGTAGTCCTGTGCGCAAGTTGGACACTGCTTCTTTGGAGTGTTCTTTGAGAGCACTGCGAAGAGTAAGTCCATTCGCTGTTCCATTCTGTCCATACAGAAGCCCAGGTCGCTCAGCATGTGTCTGAGCTCAAAAACGAGAGGCAGGTGCCAAAGAGCCGAGCAGGTGGGTTGGTCCATGTCTCCCTCGTCGCCTTGCTTCCGTTTGCTGGTGTCCCCTTCTGAATCTTCCCTTGTGTCTTCCGCAGGACCGGTTGGTGTTTCCTCGTTCCCCTCCATCCCTGTGGTATCGGCTGGCGGGATTTCCTCCTCCACGATGCAGGGCGGGGGGAAGTCCTCCTCGTTGCCATCGTCGTGTCTTTCCGGGTGGGCTGCGGGTGGCAGCCTGTACTCTTCTATTTTGGCCACGAGCTGTTGGTGCTGCGGGGCTTCCTCTGGACTGACCTGTTCAACAATTGCCGTTGTTGTCGACCTGAATCTCCTCCTGCGTCGGGTTGACGCTAGTGCCAAGGCTTTCTCGAATTTTTGGATCCGCTTGCGCCGAGATTCAGCCCGATACCAGGCTGCACCTCGGCGTGACTTACCTCTTAGTCGAGGCATGATGGAGGCTTCTTGAGGAAGGCGAATGGGTGGAGGTCGAGAGTGCGGTGCAGTCTTCCTCTTCTCTGCGTTGGCTGGGTAACGGAGATGGCTCGCGGACAGAGTGAGCTCTGCAAGGGCTGAATTCATTTCGACCCTGTCCCTTATCATGATAACCCATCCAATTACTATACACACGATCGCCATTAATGCTGAACCTTGAGTGCACTGTCGCCTGGTACCTCTCCCGCGCGCGAGAGGGCTCGTCGCGTTAAGGTGGCGGGGGTAAGCCATGAATCAATTAATTGACGGAGGAGTTGGGCCGGTTGATGCCATTAAGAGGCGTCCTGGCATCCTCCCGCGTGTCCTCAGTTGGGCTCGTGGCACCCCATCCGGGGGTTGAGCAACATTTTTTTAGAGTGTCTTCAAAATTGTGTTTTTGTAAACCTATATTGTAATGTAATTTGAAATTTTGAGACGATGAAGAACAATCATACTACTTAAAGGGACTTTGAAGATGCATTGATGTATGCCAATTACATGTGTATTTGAGTTATTTTATTTTATGCCGTGTCATCTCATTTGCAGTTTAAATTAATCTTCAGTTTATGGGTTTATGGATAAGTAAGACATACAGATGATATTGTGCAAATAGTCAAGCGATCTTCATTTATATTCCTGAATTTTGTCAGATGTTTAATATCTGTATATGAAGTAATTGGCATCTAAGGATTCATTGGGATGAATTGATATCAGAGTTTGTTGATATTTAAGGATCAAATTGGTATTATGATACTTGTGTGGTATTTTCAGATGAGGGGATGATGCAGATATCGTCAATACCTTATTCGAAATCCTAGAATCTGCTTCCACCACCCCTCTCTTTAGAAATGGGTCAAGGTCTATCCAACTAGGGACAACAATGTTACTGTACAATTTGAAATCAATGCATGGTATGTCAAACATGTGTTTCTCGACACTTTTGAAGTAACTAACCATTATTTCCCCTAATTTTTTAAGAAATCTTGTCGCACAATGAAGGAAGAAAATGGTTGATTTTATGCGTGCTTATTGACAATGTACTTTTCTATTGCACACTAATTGCAAGTTACTCAAAGATACGATACTTTCGAGAGATAATTCCTTTCCCGATAGTGACACAGAGACAAAGAAAATGCTGAATATGTTGGGCGTTGAGTACATATCATACCACGCATGTCTGAATGATTGTATTCTATACATAAACCAATATGTTGACAAAGAGATATGTCTAGAATGTGGGATTGACAAGTATCGAAAATAAAAAAACAAGGGTAAGGCACATGGTCCTCCTCATAAGATATTGAGGCGCATGTCTATAATTCCAAGGATTGAAAGGCTCTTTCGTTGCAAACAATTAGCCATGTTGTAGGGGTGGCATGCATCAAATAGAAGTGAGCCAGTAGTTATGTGAATCTCAGTAGATTTAATGGCCATGAAGCATATCAAGGATACATGGCCCGATAAATTCAAAGACGAAGTACAAAGCCTACGATTGAGCATATCCATGGATGGAGTTAACTCATATTCCCTCTAAAACACCAACTATTCTCTTTTTCCAATGGTATTGATCAATAACAATACCCCCCCATGGTTGTCCATGAATAATGAACATCTTATGTTGGCTCTTGTAGTCTCAAGTAGAATATAAGTGAAGATAATGGATGTCTACCTCTAACCACTGATCGATGAATTTAAGCAATTATGGGAAGGGATACATGTATATGATGTATCAAGACCCATCCCAATGGAGAGGTCTTTTACGTTGTATGGAATATGTGCGTACACCACACATGATTATCCAGGACTAGGATTTTGCTATTGTAAGAATGTTAATTGATTTGTTTATATTTGCAATGTTATTTGGCATACTTAATTTGGTGGAACTATCTTTTTGAAACTAACGTGCTCTATTTACAACAACATCGCAGGTTTTGTAACAAAAGGGTATCATGGATGTAAATGTTATGGACCTTCTATGAAGGCTAGGTGATCCAACCACCTATGAAAGCAAGTGAACGATCGCTCGAGCGTATTCTTCCCAGAAGACTACCTTTACAGAAGAGTTGCATCTGGTTTCAATGGTAAACTAGAGCGAGCTCGAAGACTTGAAACAATGACATCAACAAATTGGATTAGGGAATATGACATAGATAAGGAAATGTAAGAGAG
>JASDQU010109531.1:113353-123860 GCA_032191745.1 Picea mariana | reverse complement strand
CATACTTTAGTTATTTAGTTAAAGTATAAAGTATGGATAGTATTAACTAGATCCTTTGAGTATCTCATTAATCTCTGAGTATCTCTGAGATGGTATCTCAATTAATGAGTATCTCATTAACTTTTTCACCTCTGTGAGGACAATCTCTGAACATATGA
Organism: Picea mariana; assembly: GCA_032191745.1. Taxonomy (NCBI): domain Eukaryota; kingdom Viridiplantae; phylum Streptophyta; class Pinopsida; order Pinales; family Pinaceae; genus Picea; species Picea mariana. The sequence continues at coordinate 123,702 of JASDQU010109531.1, read as the reverse complement.
TCTCCTTTACAACCCCAACATTGTATAGGTGGTTGCCTTGGCCTTTGACCCCCTATCTCAATCGTTCTGGGTTCTCTAAAAGTTGGTTGTCCCTTAGTATTATTTTTGAAGAATGGTGGCTTAGATCCTTTCTTCCTCTGATCCACCTTGAATTTCTTTTTGTCTTCCCAAGTTTTTTGGAAAGTTGGCCTTGATTTTTGCTGATCAAATAGGCATTTAGCTCGCCTTATGGTCTCCTCCAATGTCTTTGGATCATCATACTATATTTTTTCACTGATGAATGATGGAAATCCACTCAAATACCTTTGAATTTTAACTGTCTCATCCTTGATCAAGTAGACATACTTCAATAGTTCTAAAAACCTTCTCTCATATTCATCTATGGTCATACTCCCAAGATTGAGTTCAAATAACTCTTTCATTTTCTTGTCATAGTATCTTTTAGTCAAGTATTTCTTTTCAAAATTATTCTTGAATTCCCTCCAAGTAACATTTTTCTCTTTAATGTGCTACACTTGCACAAGCTGATCCCACCACATGGATGCCTTTCCCTTGAGTTGATAGATGGAAATTCTTCTTTCTACATGAGAAGAATAATTATGCAATTGAAAATACTTTCTCATGCCCAAAAACCATGTTTTTGCATCTTCATCCTTCTCGTGCTCACCATAAAATGTAGGAGTTTTGATTTTGTTCATTTCTCCTCGTAGCTCATCCACCCCAGAACTCTTATGCTTCCTGATAGGGGATGGACTTGAGCTGTTGTGTGCCCTCTTATTGTAATGCCTCAGTGAGTGATGGTGATGTCTGATAACACTTCTTGTTCTTCTTTTCTCATAAGGAGACCTGCGACTTCCTGATTTTCTTGAGCCACTCTCCTTATCCAATTTCTTTTCTATTCTATTCAAGCTCTGCAATAACTTCATGTTGAAGTCCTCTTGCTGCTCCTTGGCTCTCATAAGACTTTCATTATCAGATTTATGTCTTTGGACATCCTTCTGCAATTTTTTAATGGTCTCTACCATATTCATGTTTTCATCCCTTCCTTCTCCATGTCCATTGGAGTTTGTTCCTTCAATGCCCAAATGGACATCCATCCCTCTGATATCATCTTCCTGGATGTAAGTCCCCTGTGTCTCTTCCATTAATATGGACTCTGTGTTGATCCTAATCTGATCTACTTGTTGTTAACTCTGCAAAATGTGCAACGAGCAAAACTTTGTCAGGATATCTGTTTCAACAATTTCATGAAAAATATGAACCATTCTGGTTCAATAATATATCAGAATTATTTCTCTTGATTTCCTAAAAAATTGAGTGCCTAGATCAATTTTATGGGTGGATAATTAGATTCCACTATCCAATACCTTTCCAATGCCTGCTTCCATGCTCAATTACGAGTCTTAAGCATAAAGTTATGATTATTTGAAAGTTGCTCATCAATTTTTCTGTTCATTTTTCAACTAGGCGCAACTCTGTGCTGTAATTATGCAATTTCACACCTAATCAATTGGATTTTTCATAGAATCTAAATTGGGTTTCTTCATATACATATTATGGACACTCTGTCCAAGTTTCACCTTTTTCTGGGTTCTTGGCTGCTAGTTACAACTCGCTGAAGTTCTAGGCCAATTCGTGTTTTTGGTGTGGAATGCTACATGTACCTTCTTTTCCATATTAAACATGTTTAATATGCCCAAAAATTTAATTCAGCTCTGGGAATGTCTTCTATGGTTCAATATCGTTCCATTTACTTCTCCTGTGCCTCAATCTGATTCCGGAGCAGAAAGTTATGGCTCTTTGAAGCTAGTTGAATCTTAAAATTTACCCTCCACTGTTTATGCTGTAATTTTCTCATAAAATCTCCGTTTGACGAACGATTTACACCATTAGAAAGATATCTCTGAGATATTTTATTTGAGCTGCAAAGACATAGTGTACCTTGGTACAATATGTTCTTGTGGTTTTTGCGTTGCTAAAAATGATCTTAAGGGCCTAAAAAACGCGCTGCAAAAATATGATGTTCAAATGATATAAAACGTCACAGAAAATCACTGGTTTTCTGCTGTTTTTCACCATCAAAACAACTTCGTGTGCACAAAATTCAACATGTACACCCATATTTAGTATGCGCAACAACACTACAAGGTAAATCGTGCTCCGCACACCTATAACCACTGTGCATCACTTCTTTGTCGCGCCAATAACTTGCGCGCACTACTTTTGTGTCACGCCCCCATCCACCGTGCAAATTTTTGGTTCTGGTACTAATACCCATTGTGTGTAGTTTTTTGCATCACACGCTGATATTCCATGCACATTTCACTCTACATGTTGCACCATGCCAAAGTTTAGTATGCCCCCATCGTGCACCAATACTCTGCGACCAACATTAACTAAACTATCCCGCGACAACATATACCCACATTGCACGCGCACCAATCAAACTCCTCTACGCTCAACCAATCAAACTCCTCTACGCTCTACCAATACTGCGCACACCACGCATGCCATTATCATGTGTGTGCACACCGCACACACCTTATTATGCATATGCACACCACGCAATGCTAAATTTATCGCGCGCACCCGCACACCAACATTTTTCCACACAGTGCCAAAATTTAGTGCGCACACCCGCACACTAACATTTTTCCGTGCAGTGCCCAATTTTTACATATCCCAAGATTTTTACTATGCAACATGCATTTTTGGTGTGCCCACCTACGCACATTCATTTTTATGCGCAACAATTCCTCGCGAATTCCGCTACAGAAATTGGGGCTTTTGCTTAACTTTTTCCCAATTTCTACCATAGACATTTGAAAAATTATGAAATTTCCTCAATTTCACCCCGATAACGCCAATTCAACCTCTGTAACAACAAATCATTGTGGGTTGACATTTCTGGAACGAATTTACCCAAAATCAATTCACGATTTGAGAATTTTATTTACTAATCTCGCTCCATCTGTCATGGCTTCACTGTAACTTCAAATTCAACCAATTCCAGATCTGAATTTACTGGAACATATATTAAATTATTAATATCTCACCACTTGGCCTAATTTCTCCATTTCCTCATGAATTTAACAACAAAAATTGGGGATTTAAATTTTTTTTGCGTCGTTGCTTCTAAAATTTACCATGGACACTCTACAACTCGAAATTTGGCCACTTCAAAATAATTCCTCTGTGAAATTTCGCTTCAACTCATCTTGTTCGGCCCATCCAGGCTCAGTGTTGAAAACTGAAGCTCTGATACCATATTGTAACGTCCTCGACCACCAAGCCGGGCCATGATACACGAGAGAACACTTTCATTCTCTCTGCTAAACATATTATAACATACCCAACATCCAATTGAGCTATATTACGTAAATTTTTCGAACTGCATGCAATTAAAATATATACACACAGAACTCTTGCGAATATATATATAAAATGTAAACAAACAATTACATTATTTAAATGGATGGATTCATGCTGAAATAACAATAAACATATACATGCATCATATACAGACAATACCCATAAAAATAAACACCTAAATAACAATGTCGCATGTAAATTTATCACACAATTGACACTTATCTTGGTAAGAATATCACCAATTGTGTGCAGACCTTCCATGAACCTCCCAACTTTAGACCACGTTGCTCATCACTCTCAGTAGTGGGTCACCCCCGAGATGGGACTAAACTCCACCCAGGTAAAGGGATTCTTAACCAGGCTAATGGTTCATAGACAACATGAAAGACTCCGTCACATGTGCCAAATCAAACTAACAGCCTAAAGTCCCTCATTCCCCACATGCCTGTCCGACCCAGGAAGTGTGCCCCTTCTCTGCTCAACAGTCCTTCGGCTGCCCCACTTCCTTTCCGGGCTTCAGCAATAGGCCGGACAGGAAGTCTTAGAGCCCTGTAGCTGCAGTTTAGCACCTTCAGGAAATCAATTCCTAACAATTGTCTCACCCAAGGAGAAATTGCTCATGAGCCTGAAAACCCACCTCTTCAATATCACACGATCCTGACAACTTGCTTCTTCAGTCCAGATCCCAAGCTAACCAAATACACAAACATAAAATGGCTATGGATACGGTTCCAGGTACAGTCATGAAGGTACAAAGGATAGCTCAATGGGTGTCTGAAAGCTCATGGATGATTGATTGGATGACTGAATGATAGGAAGAATGATGGAAGAACCCCCAAAATGAACTGACTCCCAACAATATGTATGCATGTCCCCAACTTGACACTTGTCATGTTGGGAGCTACTTTTTCCCACTTGTCCCCAACTTTGGAACTTAGGATAAAATAATTATCCATACTTTATACTTTAAGAAATATTAATATAATATTCCTTTTTTGGCTTAAGCTCCCTAGCTTAGCCCCTTTCCTTAACTTTTAGCCTTCCCTTTCCCTAACTAGTGGAGTTTAGTCCCCCATGCTCTTTTATCATGGCCAGTCTGCACGCAACGATGTATTTTATATTAATGATGAGGCATATACAAAAATAGACGCACTGGCCTTTAACATCTAGGCTCTCCGGCCTAATTCAAAATATAATCATCCTAGCTTATAATAACTGGCTCACCAACCTATAAAACATAGCATATACACAAAGGTTCGTTGGCCTCAATATCGCGTGCACTTAAGATGCTGTGCGCGGTATCCTAGAATGTGCACACTTCCTCATTTTACTGCGCAGTACATGCACACACTATGCCATGAAAGGTGCATACAAAAATGATATCAAACAACTCACCAACTTAAGTACATTTTCATTTTACATTTACAATTGGGTTCGGCCTAGGGATATTACACAAGGAACCACAGACACCTGCAACTCTTGCCTCTACTTCATCATCTAGTTCAACATCCACCTCTGTATCTCCAATCAATCTTCAGATTCCTATTTCCCAAACAATGACTATTAACATGATGGATGCCATAATTGCTTCCAGATATGCACCCCTAGTTTTTCCTGTAGGCTTGCATGCACTTCCAACCACAGATTACATGAAATATTTACCCAGATATAATGGGGAATGGGATGTCACAGGTGAGGAACATCTGGTAGCCTTCTACAGCTTTGTAGACAACTTTAACATTGACTATGCAGATCTGTGGATGAAGTTGTTTGTACAAAGTCTTAACGGGGAGGTAAGAATATGGTTATGGGGCCTCCCTCCAACCTCCATTGTAGATATTGATGCATTAGATGAGGCTTTCATAAAGAAATGGGGAGATAGAAGGGATTATCTTTATTACATCACTGAGTTTGGGGCCCTTAAGAGAAATAGTGGTGAGTCTATTTCAGACTTCACCGAGAGATTTAATAAGATGTATAGTAGAATCCCAAATGAGATAAAACCAATTGAAGTCTCTGCCCAGATCACTTATGTCAATGCATTTGATGCAGAGTTATCTCTTCTGTTGAGGGAGAGAATATCCAATACCTTGCTATCAATGCAATATGCAACCATTGAGGTTGAGTCCATCATCTTGGCATCATACCGGTTAAAGACTAGATCTGAAAAATACAAGAAGAAACATAGAGAGGAATCCTCTGCCTCCTCTAACCCAACCACATATGATCCTAAACTTGATGAAATGGCCAAAGTATTGAAGGATATGACATCTGAAATAGCTAAGATGAAGTGGGAATCTAAGAAACCAAACAGAGCATTCCAAGGGGATGGGAACAAAAATCCCAACCAACTTAGAAGACCGAATGATGCCCCTAAGATAATGCAGAGAAAGAGGAGGAATGTTGATGAACAAAGAGTAGTACCTCCTTTCCAAAATAATCATATTGAGGAGATGGATGCAGATAGTGATGTTGTGGATGATGTTGTTGTGCTTTTAAATGAAACAAATTTTCACACCAGTCACTTAACGCAACAAGATTATGAGGTAGCACAATTGTCAGATAAGTTTGATCTTGAGATAGGGAAAGATGGAATTAGTCAAGTCCAATCCCAAAATAAATATGACTTGAGGCCTAGAAGAAACACTCCTAAAGCCACCACTTGTGATCATAATAGAAAAACAAATATTCCTCCCAAGCCAAATCTAAGCAAGGGTGCATTGGCTAAAGCTCACCAACCTCCTCCATTTAAACATGTTGTCCCATAAGTAAAGGAAGATGATAGGCCACAAGCATCCTTCAACCTAGAGCATGAGTTGAGCAAGATCAATATCCTTGTACCTCTGTTAGAATTATTGAAAAATGAGCCTTTCAAACAATTGATTATGAAGGCTTTACAACCACCTACTTCTGATGTAATTAGTCTGCAGGATGAGAACCTAGCCATTACTGTTGGCCCACACATTGAGGATGGATTTGATGCTTCTCCACCATTCTACATATCTCTAAATGTCCATGAAAAGATCCTACATAACTGTCTCATGGACTCAGGTGCCTCAAACAATGTTAGGCCTAAAGCTTTTATGGTGGAACTAGGTCTGGATATCACCAAGCCCTATCAATACCTTTACTCCTTTGACTTCAAAAAAGTCAAATGTTTGGGATTAATAAAACATATGGTGGTTTCTTTGACACAATTACCCATGAAAAGTGTAGTGATGGACATCGTTGTGGCTGACATTCCCCCCAAGATTGGTATGGTTTTGTCTAGGATGTGGCCCAAGAAGGTTGGGGGATCATTACAAATAGACCTCACATATGTCACCATCCTTATTTTCAGAGGAGAGCACATGAGACTACACATATAGGTCAGATTGTCCTATATTGTCAGCGACCATCAGAATCCAAGAAATCACCCAATTTATGCTATTGAGGATGAGATTGGCTCATCTGTTTTTCATCTAAATGGTGATGACCCAGAAATTACAGTCACCAAATGCAAAGATCATCTTTTGACAGATCAACATAACCAAGTGTGGAATATGTATTTCGATGGATCTTCAACAAGAGAAGGTTCTGGGGCTGGTATAGTCCTCATTTCCCCTGCACATGACGTTATAACACTCTCCCATACGTTGGAATTCGAGACTACTAACAATATAGATGAGTATGAAGCTCTAGTGCTTGGATTGAGGGTTGCTAAAGACATGGCCATTTAAAATTTGGCAGTCTTTGGTGATTCTGAGTTGATCATCAACCAAGTCAAGAACATCTATTAAGATAAACAACAAAGGCTCAAACAATAGAGGAATGAGTTGTGGGACCTGGTTGACAACTTCTTTCTAGCATTTAATATTTCCTTCATTCCTAGAGAGGCAAATGAGAAGGAAGATTCTTTGGTATTGACTGCCAACACCTTTAGACCTCCCATTATCCCAAATATCAAGTATCAGGTGGAAGTCAAACACAGGTCAACCATGCCAGACAACATCAAGCACTGACAAGTCTTTAGTGATGACGTGGAGCTGCAAAGATTTCTGTAGACCATAGAAGAATTCTCCAGTATCTCTATAGATCAAGAAGGTGAAGATGAAAACATCTCATCTGCTAAACAAAGTGGCTAGCCACAATATTGTGGAACTTAAAATGAACCACATCCCCAGGGGTCTAGTGCCACTGGAAAGGTTATTTGATACTCATGATGTCTCTAAAGGAGCTGTCATACAAAATCAAGAAGAGGAAGTGATGGACTGCAACATTGGGACTGTTGAAAAACCGAAAATGATAAAACTGTCTAAGGTACTACCTCCAGAACAAAAATATAAGTATGTCAACCTCATGATAAATTTTGTTGATATTTTTGCATGGTCGTATGAGGATTTGAAGACATTTGAAACTGACATCATCCAACACAAAATCCCTTTGAAGTCTGGTTCTAATCCATTCATACAGAATACTAGGCAATTTAATCCCATCTTGATGTCCATAATTGAAAAAGAGATGAAAAGAATGCTTGATGCCATAATTATTATGCCCTTGAGGTACTCAGATTGGGTGGCCAACTTGGTACCTATGAGAAAAAAGAGTGGGGAAATACGCTTATGTGTTGATTTTTGAAATCTCAACAAGTGTTCTCTAAAAGACAACTACCCCCTGTTGACGCAGAATTGATTAGACTAGGGACCTTCTCAGGTTACCAACAAAAAGTATCGAGGTAGTCTAGAGCACTGGAATTTTCATATTCCTTGAAGGGAAGAAGCCTCACTTGAAGCGCAACCAAGACAAGGAAAATAGGGAAGGGTAAGAATAATGCTTAGACAAATCCATACAATCTTAGGATATCTGTTAGTCTTGCGCAAGACAGATTAAACCCATAACTGTGTGAACATTCCTAACTCAGATTAAAGAAAACAAAGTTGCGTTGCATTCATAATGAAACTATATCCCATTAATCAGATCTGATATAAAGACAACATGAAACAACATTCAAGATAATCTGAAGCTAAACAAACACAATATTTTCAAAATTTGGGCCTCTCTTTGTATTAACTTCATATGGTTCTTCTCAATTACATAATTCTACTCAGATGCAGACACAACTTGGTCATGCTAGAACTTAACAACAATACTCTATTATTGAGAGACAAGGTTAACCCAAACCCTTTCTCTTTCAACATTACAACTCGACATGACGCTGTTACAACCTTGGTCTAGTTCCAAGACCCAGACTCTAGAACTCTAGCTAACATTTACCCAACATGGAAAACAACAAAGAACTCAAACTCATTCCAACAACCATCTAGACAACTATCTGAAGAATTGACAATCAATCCTTTACAATCATATTCATCCCGTATATATAAGCCAATTGAGATTTTTCGGGTTTGAGACCTCATATGATTTTTTTTTTTCTTGTTATGTTTTAACTTCTTTATCCATGCTGGTGTTGTGTTGTCCTTCCTTCCAACCATTTTTAGTTTCTTTCTTTGTTTTGCTATCTAGATCCTCTATGACTTGTGCAACTTCTATTTGACCAAAATTTTAATTGCAACATTCCTTGCACAACTTCTAAAAACAAAAACAAAGGGCCCAACAGGTTCCAACCACAATCCTTGACTCCTCCTCAAGTCAAGTCCTTGGTTCTTTCGTCATCTCTGGACTAACCTGAAGCTTTCCTCTCTCTTCTTTCTTTTCTTTTCTCCCAGTTTTTTCCTGAGTTATTTCATTTTCCACCTCTTCGAACGAAGGGCCCAACTCTAGGACCAATTCCAGGGCTCTCTTCTTTACTCCTTTGAAATTGACAACCTTGTCTTGCCACTTCCTGGCGAGGAGTGAAGCTTCAACCACGAACTTCTCAGTCGTGTTTGTAATGCATCCCTTAGGCTTGGACGCAACCAGGGATTTCCACTCTGAGTCGGTTGTAGCATCTACCTGGTGAATATGTGGATAGGTTGTCTGAACGACAAGTCGAAACTCCCATAGCACATTCTTAGCTAGTACTGTGCTTCAAATAAGGCATTTAGCTTATTGTCCACTTGTTGGATCTGGTTGAATTTATCTTGTTTCTCTAGCGGATCCATGGTGGTGGAAACTTCCTTTTTGAGTGGATGGATCTTCGTGCACAAGTCCTCTAGAGTTTGTTTGTGCCATGAGATGATAACTATCCAGTCACTAACTTCTCGGAAAATCCTTGTGTATTCTGCAGTTCTCTTGTGCAAGGTTTCTCTTGTGTTATTTCCTTTGAGCACAACTCTTTCCATTTGATCTTGAAGCTTATGGGGTTGTTGTTCTGCTTCCTGCTGACTCTCCCGCAACTGTGCTTCAAGCTTCTTTGTGTGAATGGCCAATTCCAACCATGCTACCTGGAGTATTTCTATTGATCAATAACAATACCCCCCCATGGTTGTCCATGAATAATGAACATCTTATGTTGGCTCTTATAGTCTCAAGTAGAATATAAGTGAAGATAATGGATGTCTACCTCTAACCACTGATCGATGAATTTAAGCAATTATGGGAAGGGATACATGTATATGATGTATCAAGACCCATCCCAATGGAGAGGTCTTTTACGTTGTATGGAATATGTGCATACACCGCACATGATTATCTAGGACTAGGATTTTGATATTGTAAGAATGTTAATTGATGTGTTTATATTTGCAATGTTATTTGGCATACTTAATTTGGTGGAACTATCTTTTTGAAACTAACATGCTATGTTTACAACAACATCGCAGGTCTTGTTACAAAAGGTTATCATGGATGTAAATGTTATGGACCTTCTATGAAGGCTAGGTGATCAACCACCTGCGAAAGCGAGTGTATGATCGCTCGAGGGTATTCTTCATAGAAGACTACCTTTACAAAAGAGTTGCATCTGTTTTCAATGGTAAACTAGAGAGAGATCGAAGAATTGAAACAATGACATCGACAAATTGGAGAGAGAGAGAGAGAGAGAGAGAGAGAGAGAGAGA
>JASDQU010109531.1:87437-105328 GCA_032191745.1 Picea mariana | reverse complement strand
TGATCATGTTATACCACCATATAACCATACCATGGCATGGAGGAGGAGCTTAACATATAGTTCAGTGAGAGTAGTTATAACCACACACACACACACACACACACACACACACACACATATATATATATGTTGTAACAACCATTCAAAAGTGTGTGTGGATTTGTTAACTGCATACTATATATAGCATATAGTATATATCGATGTCAACGACTATATCCATATCGATGAAATTCGTGAAAGTTATAACTATAAAATGGATACAGTATGGTCGGTGGGGCTTGAACCCCTGACCTACTATATATAATATATAGTTTTAACCAACTCCCCTATAATTAAGATTTGGTATAAAACCTAACAAAATGTATTTAATGTATGCCAATAATTTTTTATTTTGGTTAGAAGGGGCACCCTATTTAATGACGCGAGCCCCAATGGATTTTGACACACATTTCGATGCGGGTACACATCTTGACACAAAATTAATGTAGGTTTTTCATCGTAATGTGTGTCGAGGGTACAAGGCATTGAGATAACACCATAAAGCATGCTAGGGTTCACCTTGACAAAATTTCGAGTATTTTATATCAATTTTTCACGATTTTTTACCAAAAATTCAATGGTGTACTCCGTTTCTGAATTTGGGCAATAGATTTTTGGAGTGTCTTCAAAATTTTATTTTTGTAAGCCTATATTGTAATGTAATTTAAAATTTTGAGATGATGAAGAACAATCATACTACCTAAAGGGACTTTGAAGATGCAATGATGTATGTCAATTACATGTGTATTTGAGTTCTTTTATTTTCTGCTATGTCATCTTATTTATAGTTCAAATTAATCATCAATTTATGGGTTTATGGATAAGTAAGAGATACACAAGATATTTTGCAAATAATCAAGCGATCTTCATTTATATTCCTGAATTTGGTTAGATGTTTAGTATCTGAATATGAACTAATTGGCATCTAAGGATTCATTGGGATAAATTGATATCATAGTTTGTTGATATTTAAGGATCAAATTGGTATCATAACTCGTGTGGTATTTTTAGATCATGTCATATCAAAGCTGGTTTTCACGTGTATTTGCAAGTGAATGCTTATGAGGTCCAAGTTTAAGCTTGGTGAAGGATCGTTTGAAGAGTACATTCCTGAGATTGGTTCGAGGGTGCATTTCAGAGCAAGGAATGGATTCAACAAAACACATGGATTCTTCTAATCCAAATCCTTTTGGTACTAAAGAGACATTCTTTTTTTTGTTCATGGCAATGAAGGCCATGGTGTAAGAAATGTATGAGGATTGAAAGAAGGCCAAGAGAACTGGTGGTAAAAGCAAAGGAAAGTCGCATAACTTTAATAAGTAGTCGAAGAAGCCACATAACTTTAAGAAGACAACTACAATGAAAAAGAAAGAAGAAGAGAAGTCAACATGTCCTCATTACAAGGACAGGAGGAGGCAAAGTGTTGGAAGTTGCATCTAGAATTGATGCTGAAGTGGGCTCAACCTAGAAAGGGTAATAAAAAGACCACGACCATAGTACATGATATTGGATCAGATTTTGAGGATGAAACTAAGGTTACAACTATGGGCATTAAAGGTAAATCTTCAGTTGCAAGTTTCGGTTCGCGTACTTCTTCTGCAAAGACTAAATTATTCCCTAATGGAAGGCAAATAAATGACATGTTTCATTTACAAGTTATCTCAAAGCACACAAAGATTGATACACTTGTTTATAGTGGATCATAAGTGAATATTATTTCAGAGCAATTTGTTCATAATTTGGGATTGGAAACTAGTCCTCATTCGAGACCATATCCTTTGGGTCAGATTTGTGATAATGCTTAGGTACATGTAACTAAACAATGCAAGTTACAGTTCACAAGCACATCCAGTTTCATTGATGCGGTAGAGTTAGACGTTGTTCAACTTGACATTTGCGGGATGGTTTTGGGAAGTCCATACTTGTAGGAGAGGTAAGCCATTTTCTACATGGAACAAAACAAGTATCATCTATTCAAGGATGGGATTGAGTTCATTATGAGAGCTCATCGGATGAAGATGAATTTGATAGTTGTCACTACAAGACACATGCTAGCTAATGCCAATATCCAAGATCTTGATATACAACCTACAGTTGAAAGTAACACATGTCCTTTGGTTGATGTTGTTCCTATTAAGAAGGGAAGATACATTGATGGTTCATTCTTTTTTGCATCTGTATATTCAATTTTGTTGTTTAGTTTATTACTAATCAATGGATTATGGTTGGCTACTACAACAATGAATGTTGGAGTTATTGAATTTAAGGGAATGGTTAACTTGGTCAGCGGTGTAATTTCAGTATTCATTATGGTTGTGATGAGTCAAGTGCTCATTATCCAAGCGAGAAGGATGAATGATACTAGACAAGTGAGGGGAAAACATTCTCACTTGATTTCTGAATAATCCTCTTTTAATAGGCATATAAAGGTGCATTCTATAAGCATATTTTAAATATGATGTCATGTTTGTATGGATGTAAACCTTGAACAAAAGTAATCAAGTACATATGATAACAATACAAGCAAAATTGTTTTTCAAGGCAAAAGCGACAATGGACCGAGTATTCATTCAAGGACTTATATAGATACATAAAGAAAAATAGAGAGTCCAAATGGGCAAGGCATAGATCAACATTTGGCTTGGTTTCATATTGGTTGAGATAGACTATATTCAACAAACAAAGATGAGATTGGATGTTGAAATACATGATACAGGTATTGCAGAGATTCGATGAACATGAATTTTGTAGTTTAGAAATTTATGAGCCAGAACCAGAGCTATATATCATATCATCTGCAATTCTAGAGGCCAGATTCAGAGTTGTATTCCAGAGAAGTAGACTGAAGTACACTGATATAGTACTTAAAGATTGAAGACCCAAGATGAAGACTTATTTCCAAAAGAATCAACAAGATGGATGCGTGAATTATCATCACTAAGTTGTTGAATATCTACTTTTGGAGGTCCAAAAGTTATTCAGTGGGGAGGTGTGATCCAGGAGGATCTAAGGAATGCTCACAGAGTTCTAGGAGGATCCAAAACACTCACAACGGTCCGAGGGGATCCATAAAAACTCAAAATTTGACTGTTTGAAATGATCTCAAAAATGAAATCATTGTGTAGAGCTCATCATCATCTTTCCAACGATGCAAATGGCACGTCAAATAGAGTTCGTATGCAAAAATTATGGGAAGTCAAAGTTTGGTCAAACCATGCAAAATAGGGGTGCCACGTGGCACCACCAAGGGTGACACATGGCATGCTGACGTAGAACCTAATTGAAAGCTCACTGGGCAAGGTATAAATCCAGGTGGTCAAATCACATGATGACAAGTGGTCTAATGATATGTTGACATGCGCCATTAGGTAGCCAATGAAAAGCTGCCACATGGCAACTTCCCATTGGCCTATACGGTGGTTAATGTATTGTAAAATTTTGGAATCCATAGGGTTCGACCCCATGACCACAAAAATCTATGCTTTAACAAAGCCACCTTACCAACATGCCACATGTTATGACTTGATATGTAAATGGCTTATTATATATTTAACTTTATATTATAAGTCAAATGGGTGACCAAAGGGTTGAGGGCAGCCTAAGTCCTCGACCCTTGGCCATGCCATACCACCATATAACCATACCATGGTGCGGAGGAGGATCTTAACATATAGTTCAACGAGATATATATTGTTATGTTGTAACAACCATTCAAAAGTGTGCGTGGGGGTTTGTTAAGTACATAATATATGTAACATATAGTATAGATACATGTCAATGACTATATCCATATCCACGAACTTCATGGAGGTTATAACTATAAAATGTTTATATAGTATGGTCGGTGGGGCTTGAACCACCGACCTACAATCTATAATATATAGTTTTAACCAGCTACCCTATAGTTAGCATTTGGTTATAAAACTTAACAAAATGTATTTAATTTATGCCAATAATTTCAACTTTTGTTAAAGTGGTTCCTTATTTAATGGCGCGGACCCCAAGGGAGTTGGACACACACTCCAATGCAGGTACACATCTCGAAACACAATTAATGTGGTTTTTTACCTCGTAATTCATGTCGAGGGTATAAGGCATTGAGGTAACACCGTAAAATGTGCCGTGGGTCAATTTGATGGAATTTCGAGTATTTTACATCAACTTTGCACGATTATTTCGCCAGGAATTCAATGGTGTACTCCATTTCTGCATTTGAGCAACTGATTTTTAGAGTTTCTTCAAAATTGTGTTTTTGTAAACCTATATTGTAATGTAATTTGGAATTTTGAGATGATGAAGAACAATCATACTACTTAAAGGGACTTTGAATATGCAATGATGTATGCCAATTACATGTGTATTTGAGTTCATTTATTTTATGTCGTGTCATCTCATTTGCAGTTTAAATTAATCTTTAGTTTATGGGTTTATGGATAAGTAAGACATACACATGATATTGTGCAAATAGTCAAGCAATCTTCATTTATATTCCTGAATCTGGTCGGATTTTTAATATTTGTATATGAAGTAATTGGCATCTAAGGATTCATTGGGATGAATTGATATCAGAGTTTGTTGATATTTAAGGATCAAATTGGTATCAGAACTTGTGTGGTATTTTCAGATGAGGGGATGATGCAGATATCGTCAATACCTTATTCGAAAGCCTAGAATCTGCTTCCACCACCCCTCTCTTTAGAAATGGGTCAAGGTCTATCCAACTAGGGACAACAATGTTACTGTACAATTTGAAATCAATGCATGGTGTGTCAAACATGTGTTTCTCGACACTTTTGAGGTAACTAACCATTATTTCCCCTAATTTTTTAAGGAATCTTGTCGCACAATGAAGGAAGAAAATGGTTGATTTTATGCGTGATTATTGACAATGTACTTTTCTATTGCACAGTAATTGCAAGTTACTCAAAGATACGATACTTTCGAGAGATAATTCCTTTCCCGATAGTGACACAGAGGCAAAGAAAATGCTGAATATGTTGGGTGTTGAGTACATATCATACCATGCATGTCCGAATGATTTTATTCTATACATAAACCAATATGCTGACAAAGAGATATGTCTAGAATGTGGGCTTGAAAAGTATTGAAAATAAAAAAACAAGGGTAAGGCACATGGTCCTCCTCATAAGATATTGAGGCACATGTCTATAATTCCAAGGATTGAAAGGCTCTTTCGTTGCAAACAATTAGATGTGTTGTAGGGGTGGCATGCATCAAATAGAAGTGAGCAAGGAGTTATGTGAATCTCAGTAGATTTAATGTCCATGAAGCATATCAAGGATACGTGGCCCAACAAATTCAAAGACAAAGTACAAAGCCTGTGATTGAGCATAGCCATGGATGGAGTTAACTCATATTCCCTCTAAAACACCAACTACTCTCTTTTTCCAATGGTATTGATCAATAACAATACCCCCCCATGGTTGTCCATGAATAATGAACATCTTATGTTGGCTCTTGTAGTCTCAAGTGGAATATAAGTGAAGATAATGGATGTCTACCTCTAACCACTGATTGATGAATTTAAGCAATTATGGGAAGGGATACATATATATGATGTATCAAGACCCATCCCAATGAAGAGGTCTTTTACGTTGTATGGAATATGTGCATACACCACACATGATTATCCAGGACTAGGATTTTTCTATTGTAAGAATGTTAATTGATTTGCTTATATTTGCAATGTTATTTGGCATACTTAATTTGGTGGAACTATCTTTTTGAAACTAACGTGCTCTGTTTACAACAACATTGTAGGTTTTGTAACAAAAGGGTATCATGGATGTAAATGTTATGGACATTCTATGAAGGCTAGGTGATCCAACCACCTATGAAAGTGAGTGTACGATCGCTCGAGGGTATTTTCCCAGAAAACTACCTTTACAAAAGAGTTGCATCTGGTTTCAATGGTAAACTAGAGCAAGCTCAAAGACTTGAAACAATGACATCGACAAATTGTATTAGGGAATATGACAAAGAGAAGGAAATGTGAGAGAGAGAGGACAATTAAAGTTAATCTCTGAGTATCTCATTAACCAGATCCTCTGAGTATCTCATTAATCTAGTATCTCAGAGAGAGAGGACAATTAAAGTTAGGATAAAATAACTATCCATACTTTAGTTATTTAGTTAAAGTATAAAGTATGGATAGTATTAACTAGATCCTCTGAGTATCTCATTAATATCTGAGTATCTCTGAGATGGTATCTCAGTTAATGAGTATCTCATTAACTTTTTCACCTCTGTGAGGACAATCTCTAAACATATGATCTCCTTTACAACCCCAACATTGTATAGGTGGCTTCCTTGGCCTTTGACGCCCTGTCTCAATCATTCTGGGTTCTCTAAAAGTTGGTAGTCCCTGAGTATTATTTCTGAAGAATGGTGGCTTAGATCCTTTCTTCCTCTGATCCACCTTGAATTTCTTTTTGTCTTACCAAGCTTTTTGGAAAGTTGGCCTTGATTTTTTCTGATCAAATAGGCATTTAGCTCACCTTATGGTATCCTCCAATGTCTTTGGATCATCATATTGTATTTTTTCACCGATGAATGATGGAAATCCACTCAAATACCTTTGAATTTTAACTGTCTCATCCTTGATCAAGGAGACATACTTCAACAGTTCTAAAAACCTTCTCTCATATTCATCTATGGTCATACTCCCAAGATTGAGTTCAAAGAACTCTTTCATTTTCTTGGCATAATATCTTTTAGTCAAGTATTTCTTTTCAAAATTATTCTTGAATTCCCTCCAAGTAACACATTTCTCTTTAATGTGCTACACTTGCACAAGCTGATCCCACCACATGGATGCCTTTCCCTTGAGTTGATAGATGGAAATTCTTCCTTCTGCATGAGAAGAATAATTATGCAATTGAAAATACTTTCTCATGCCCAAAAACCATGTTTCTGCATCTTCATCCTTCTTGTGCTCACCATAAAATGTAGAAGGTTTGATTTTGTTCATTTCTCCTTGTAGCTCATCCACCCCAGAACTCTTATGCTTCCTGACAGGGGATGGACTTGAGCTGCTGTGTTCCCTCTTATTGTAATGCCTCAGGGAGTGATGGTGATGTCTGCTAACACTTCTTGTTCTTTTCTCATTAGGAAACCTGTGACTTCCTGATTTGCTTGAGCCACTCTCCTTATCCAATTTCTTTTCTATTCTATTCAAGCTCCACAATAACTTCATGTTGAAGTCCTCTTGCTGCTCCTTGGCTCTCATAAGCCTTTCACTATCAGATTTATTTCTTTGGACATCCTTCTGCAAATTTTTAATGGTCTCTACCATATTCATGTTTTCATCCCTTCCTTCTCCATGTCCATTGGAGTTTGTTCCTTCAATGCCCAAATGGACATCCATCCCTCTGATCTCATCTTCCTGGATGTAAGTCCCCTGTGCCTCTTCCATTAATATGGACTCTGTGTTGATCCTGATCTGATCTACTTGTTGTTAAATATGCAAAATGTGCAATGAACAAAACTTTGTCAGGCTATCTGTTTCAACAATTTCATGAAAAATATGAACCATTCTGGTTCAATAATATATCAAAATTATTTCTTCTAATTTCCTGAAAAATTGAGTGCCCAGATCAATTTTATGGGTGGATAATTAGATTCCACTATCCAATACCTTTCCAATGCCTGCTTCCATGCTCAATTTCGAGTCTCGAGCATAAAGTTATGATTATTTGAAAATTGCTCATTAATTTTTCTGTTCATTTTTCAACTAGGCGCAACTCTGCGCTGTAATTATGCAATTTCACACCTAATAAATTGGATTTTTCATAGAATATAAATTGGGTTTCTTCATATACATATTATGGACACTCTTTCCAAGTTTCACCTTTTTCTGGGTTCTTGGCTGCTAGTTACAACTTGCTAAAGTTCTAGGCCAATTCGTGTTTTTGGTCTGGAATGCTACATGCACCTTCTTTTCCATATTAAACGTGTTTAACATGCCTAGAAATTTAATTCATATTTGGGAATGTATTCTGTGGTTCAATATCTTTCCATTTACTACTCCTGCGCCTCAATCTGATTCTAGAGCAGAAAGTTATGGCTCTTTGAAGCTAGTTGGATCTTAAAATTTACCCTCCACTGTTTATGCTGTAATTTTCTCATAAAATCTTCGTTTGATGAACGATTTACACCATTAGAAAGATCTCTTCGAGATATTTTATTTGAGCTGCAGAGACATAGTGTACCTTAGTACAATCTGTTCTCGTGGTTTTTGCGTTGCTAAAAACACTCTTAAGGGCCTAAAAAACATGCTGCAAAAAGATGACGTTCAAATGATATAAAACGTCGCAAAAAATCACTGGTTTTCTGCTGTTGTTCACCATCAAAACAACTTCGTGTGCACAAAAATCAACCTGTACACCCATATTTAGTATGCGCAACAACACTACAAGGTAAATCATGCTCCGTGCACCTATAACCACTGTGCATCACTTCTTTGTTGTGCCAATAACTTGCACACACTACTTTTGTGTCACGCCCCCATCCACCGTGCAAATTTTTGGTTCTGGTACTAATACCCATTGTGTGTAGTTATTTGCATCGCGCATTTATATTCCGTGTACATTTCACTCTACGTGTTGCACCATGCCAAAGTTTAGTACGCCCCCATCATGCACCAATACTCTGCGGCCAACATTAACTAAACTATCTCGCGACAACATTTACCCACATTGCGCGTGCACCAACCAAATTCCTTTGCGCTCTACCAATACTGCGCACACCATGCATGCCATTATTATGTGTGTGCACACCGCACACACCTTATTATGCATATTCACACCACACAATGCTAAATTTATCCCATGCACCCGCACACCAACATTTTTCCACGTGGTGCCAAAATTTAGTGCGCGCACCCGCACACTAACATTTTTCCGCGCAGTGCCCAATTTTTACATATCCCAAGCTTTTTACTACGCAACATGCATTTTTGGTGCGCCCACCTATGCACATTCATTTTTATGCGCATCAATTCCTCGCGAATTCTGCTACAGAAATTGAGGGTTTTGCTTAACTTTTTCCCAATTTCTACTATAGACATTTGGAAACTTATGAAATTTGCTCAATTTCACCCCGATAACGCCAATTCAACCTCTGTAACAAAAAATCATTGTGGGTTGACATTTCTGGAACAAATTTACCTAAAATCAATTCATGATTTGAGAATTTTATTTACTAATCTTGCTCCATCTGTCATGGATTCACTGTAACTTCAAATTCGACCAATTCTAGGTCTGAATTTGCTGGAACATATATTAAATCATTAATATCTCACCACTTGGCCGAATTTCTCCATTTCCTCATGAATTTAAGAACAAAAATTTGGGCTTTTCAAAAATTCTGCGTCATTGCTTCTAAAATTTACCATGGACGCTCTACAACTCGAAATTTGGACACTTCAAAATAATTCCTCTATGAAATTTCGCTTCAACTCATCTTGTTCGGCCCATCCAGGCTCAATGTTGAAAACTGAAGCTCTGATACCATATTGTAATGTCCCTGACCACTAGGCTGGGCCATGATACACGAGAGAACACTTTCATTCTCTCTGTGAAACATATTGTAACATACCCAACATCCAATTGAGCTATATTATGTAAAATTTTTGAATTGCATGCAATTAAAATATATACACACAGAACTCTTGAGAATATATATAYAAAACGTAAACAAACAATTACATTATGTAAATGCATGGATTCAGGCTAAAATAACAATAAACATATACATGTAACATATACAGACAATACCCATAAAAATAAACACCTAAATAACAATGTCGCATGTAAATTTATCACACAGTTGACACTTATCTTGGTAAGAATATCACCAACTACGTGCAAACCTTCCATGAACCACCCGGCCTTAGACCATGCTTCTCATTGTTACATGTCAAAATTACTCAACTGGATAAGTGTCGCATGTTCCTCTCAATTGTCGTAAGTGTCGCATCTTCCTTACAACTTTCGCAAGTGTCGCAAGTTGGTCACAAGTGTCGCAAATGATGCTCAGACATACTGCCATGTTGACGACACTAAGGAGACACTTATAACATCTCACATGCTTTATCTAAAGGAGGAGAACTGGTTTACTGAAGTCAAATAACTCTTGACACCTGAAGAGAGCCCTGAAACAAAGGTTTTGAGGGGGAGCGCTCCCCCACTTCAACCCTAGAAGTGCTGGCGCTCCCCTACAAGGCTTCAGGGAGCGTTATAATGCTCCCCAGCCCCCTTTGAAGGAGCGTTTCTCATCTTGAAAGCGCTGGCGCTCCCTTAAATCTTACCAGGGAGCGCTACAATGCTCTGATGCCCCTTCTAAGAGAACGCTGCCTAATCTGAGGCAGTAGTTGGCCCGTTGAGGATAATAAGGGGAGGATCTTTCGAGATTAGGAGGCAGTTGTGTTTGAATTCTTGGTTTCATCAAGAGATCCCTGATCTAAGGAGAAGGTTCCCAACTTGTTCTAAAGATAACTCAAGAGGTTAATCTCTTCTTAGCCTATATAAACAGGCTGTATGATGGTGGAAAGGGGGGAAGAATTAAAGACATGAAACTTATGATCTTGGAGAAAACTCACAGTCAGCCAAAGGAGAGTGATTAGTGAAGCTGTTGTTATCCAGGTTATGGATCTTTCAGGCAAGGGTTAGACGAAGAGGACTTGACGAAGCTGTCGCATTCGCATCTACGATTGTAAGTACTGCTATCATTATTCTCATCAATATGACACACTTGGCCTGTTTCTTTCTAGTTTGTGTCTAATGTCACATGAACTTATCATTTATTGATAGATCTGTTTTCAAGCTAATATCAGTAGAGTATGAAGTGGTCGTATCTTGTTTTTTCCACAGAACTCAACGAGGAGCAAAAGGATTGGAGCGCAACTCGGAGCGTGCAGGGACAAACGTCGATAAAAGGTACCTCTGTCATCCTTCCTTCTCATGTATTAGTTTAGATGGATTTGAAAGGAAGTCAGTGTCCATGTTAAGCATTTTCTGTCTAGAGTTAGGGTCAAGCTCTTAGAGGCGATCTACCTGTCCTCAGGGAGATTTTCCTACAACACTCATCACTCTTAGTAGTGGGTCACCCCCGAGATGGGACTAAACTCCACCCAGGTAAAGGGATTCCTAACTAGGCTAATGGTTCATAGACAACATGAAAGACTTTGTCACAGGTGCCAACTCAAACTAACAGCCTAAAGTCCCTCATTCCCCACATGCCTGTCCCACCCAGGAAGTGTGCCCCTTCTCTACTTAACAGTCCTTCGGCTGTCCCACTTCCTTTCCGGGCTTCAGCAACAGGTCGGACAGGAAGTCTCAGAGCCTTGTAGCTGTAGTTTAGCACCTTCAGGAAATCAATTCCTAACAATTGTCTCACCGAAGGAGAAATTGCTCATGAGCCTAACAACCTGCCTCTTCAATATCACACGGGCCTAACAACTCGCTTCTTCATTCCGACTCCCAAGATAACCAGATACACAAACATAAAATGGCTATGGATATAGGTCCAGGTACAACCATGAAGGTACAAAGGATATCTCAATGGGTGTTTGAAAGCTCATGGATGATTGACTGGATGACTAAATGATGGAAGGAATGATGGAAAGAATGATGGAAGAACCCCCAAAATGAACTGATTCCCAACAATATGTATGCATGTCCCCAACTTGGCACTTGTCATGTTGGGAGCTACTTTTTCCCACTTGTCCCCAACTTTGGAACTTAGGATAAAATAATTATCCATACTGTATACTTTAAGAAATATTAATATAATATTCCTTTTTTGGCTTACGCTCCCTAACTTAGCCCCTTTCATTAACTTTTAGCATTCCCTTTCCCTAACTAGTGGAGTTTAGTCCCCCATGCTCTTTTATCATGGTCAGTCTACACGCAACGATGTATTTTATATTAATGATGAGGCATATACAAAAATAGACGCACTGGCCTTTAACATCTAGGCTCTCCGGCCTAATTCAAAATATAATCATCCTATCTTATAATAACTAGCTCACCAGCTTATAAAACATAGCATATACACAAAGGTTTGTTGGCCTCAATATTGCGTGCACTTAAGATGTTGTGCGCGGTATTCTAGAATGTGCACACTTCCTCATTTTACCGCGCAATACATGCACACACTATGCCATGAAAGGTGCATACAAAAATGATATCAAACAACTCACCAGCTTAAGTACATTTTCATTTTACATTGACAATTGGGTTTGGCCTAGGGATATTACACAAGGAACCAAAGACACCTGCAACTCTTGCCTCTACTTCATCATCTAGTCCAACATCCACCTCTGTATCTCCAATCAATCTTCAGATTCCTATTTCCCAAACAATGACTATTAATAAAATGTATGCCATAATTGCTTCCAGATATGTACCCCTAGTTTTGCCTGTAGGCTTGCATGCACTCCCAACCACAGATTACATGAAATATTTACCCAGATATAATGCGGAATGGGATGTCACAGGTGAGGAACATTTGGTAGCCTTCTACAGCTTTGTAGACAACTTTAACATTGACTATGCAGATCTGTGGATAAGTTGTTTGTACAAAGTCTTGATGGGGAGGTAAGAATATGGTTCTGGGGCCTCCCTCCAACCTCCATTTCAGATATTGATGCATTAGATGAGGCTTTCATAAATAAATGGGGAGATAGAAGGGATTATCTTTATTACATCATTGAGTTTGGGGCCCTTAAGAGAAATAATGGTGAGTCTATTTTGGACTTCATCGAGAGATTTAATAATATGTATAGTAGAATCCCAAATGAGATAAAACCAACTGAAGTATCTTCCAAGATCACTTATGTCAATGCATTTGATGCAGAGTTATCTCTTATGTTGAGGGAGAGAATATCCAATACCTTGCTATCAATGCAATATGCAACCATTGAGGTTGAGTCCAACATCTTGGCATAAGACCGGTTAAAGACCAAATCTGAAAAATACAAGAAGAAACAGAGAGAGGAATCCCCTGCCTCCTCTAACCCAACCACATCTGATCCTAAACTTGATGAAATGGCCAAAATATTGAAGGATATGACATCTGAAATAGCTAAGATGAAGTGGGAATCTAAGAAACCAAACAGAGCATTCCAAGGGGATGGGAACAAAAATCCCAACCAACTTAGAAGACCGAATGATGCTCCTAAGATAATGCAAAGAACGAGGAGGAATGTTGATGAACAAAGAGTAGTACTTCCTTTCCAAAATAATCATATTTATGAGATGGATGTAGATAGTGATGTTGTGGATGATGTTGTTGTGCTTTTTAATGAAACAAATTTTCACACCAGTCACTTAACGCAACAAGATTATGAGGTAGCACAACTGTTAGATAAGTTTGATCTTGAGATAGGGGAAGAGGGAATTAGTCAAGGCCAACCCCAAAATAAATATGACTTGAGGCCTAGAAGAAACACTCCTAAAGCCACCACCTGTGATCATAATAGAAAAAAAAATATTCCTCCCAAGACAAATCTAAGCAAGGGTGCATTGGATAAAGCTCACCAACCTCCTCCATTTAAAAATGTTGTCCCATAAGTAAAGGAAGCTGATAGGCCACAAGCATCCTTCAAACTAGATCATGAGTTGAGCAAGATCAATATCCTTGTACCTCTGTTAGAATTATTGAAAAATGAGCCTTTCAAACAATCCATTATGAAGGCTCTGCAACCACCTACTTCTGATGTAATTAGTCTGTAGGATGAGAACCTAGCCATTACTGTGGGCCCATACATTGAGGATGGATTTGATGCTTCTCCACCATTCTACATATCTCTAAATGTCCATGAAAGGATCCTACATAACTTTCTCATAGACTCAGGTGCCTCAAACAATGTCAAGCCTAAAGCTTTTATGGTGGAACTAGATCTGGAGATCACCAAGCCCTATCAAGAGATTTACTCCTTTGACTTCAAAAAAGTCAAATGCTTGGGATTAATAAAATATATGGTGGTTTCTTTGGCACAATTACCCATGAAAAGTGTAGTGATGGACATCGTTGTGGCTGACATTCCCCCCAAGTTTGGTATACTTTTGTCTAGGATGTGGGCCAAGAAGGTTGGGGGATCATTACAAATAGACCTCACATATGTCACCATCCCTGTTTTCAGAGGAGAGCACATGAGACTACACATATAGGTTAGATTGTCCTATATTGTCAGCGACCATCAAAATCCAAGCAATCACCCAATTTATGCTGTTGAGGATGAGATTGGCTCATCTGTTTTTCATCTAAATGGTGATGACCCATAAATTACAATCACCAAATGCAAAGATCATCTTTTGATAGATCAACAAAACCAAGTGTGGAAGATGTATTTCGATGGATTTTCATCAAGAGAAGGTTTTGGCACTGGTATAGTCCTCATTTCCCCTGCACATGACGTTATAACACTCTCCTATACATTGGAATTTGAGACTACTAACAATATAGATGAGTATGAAGCTCTGGTGCTTGGATTGAGGGTTGCTAAAGACATGGCCATTTAAAATTTGGCAGTCTTTGGTGATTCTAATTTGATCGTCAACCGAGTTAAGAACATCTATTAAGATAAACAACAGAGGCTCAAACAATAGAGGAATGAGGTGTGGGACCTGGTTGACAACTTCTTTCTAGCATTCAATATTTCCTTCATTCCTAGAGAGGCAAATGAGAAGGAAGATTCTTTGGCATTGACTGCCAACACCTTTAGACCTCCCATTGTCCCAAATATCAAGTATTAGGTGGAAGTCAAACACAGGTCAACCATGCCAGACAACATCAAGCACTGACATGTCTTTAGTGATGACATGGAGCTACAAATATTTCTGTAGACCATAGAAGAATTCTCCAGTATCTCTATAGATCAAGAAGGTGAAGATGATGAATCAAATAATCAACAAACATCTCATCTGCTAAACAAAGTGGCTAGCCACAACATTGTGGAACTTAAAATGAACCACATCCCTAGGGGTCTAGTGCCACTGGAAAGGTTATTTGATACTCATGATGTCTCCAAAGGAGTTTCCATATAAAATCAAGAAGAGGAAGTGATGGACTACAACATTGGGACTGCTGAAAAACCGAAAATGATAAAACTGTCTAAGGTACTACCTCTAGAACAAAAATATAAGTATGTCAACCTCATGAAAAATTTTGTTGATATTTTTACATGGTCGTATGAGGATTTGAAGATATGTGACTTTGACACTGACATCGTCCAACACAAAATCCCTCTTAAGGCTGGTTCTAATCCATTCATACAGAATATCAGGCAATTTAATCCCATGTTGATGTCCATAATTGAAAAAGAGATGAAAAGAATGCTTGATGCCATAATTATTATGCCCTTGAGGTACTCGGATTGGGTGGCCAAATTGGTACCTGTGAGAAAAAAGAGTGGGGAAATATGCTTATGTGTTGATTTTCGAAATCTCAACAAGTGTTCTCTAAAAGACAACTACCCCCTGTTGACGCAGAATTGATTAGACCAGGGTCCTTCTGAGGTTACCAAAAAAAGGTACCAAGGTAGTCTAGAGTACTGGAATTTTCATCTTCCTTGAAGGGAAGAAGCCTCACTTGAAGCACAACCAAGACAAGGAAAATAGGGAAGGGTAAGAAGAATTCTTAGACAAATCCATACAATCTCAGGATATCTGTTAGTCTTGCGCAAGATAGATTAAACCCATAACTCTGTGAACATTCCTAACTCAGATTAAAGAAAACAGAGTTGCGTTGCATTCATAATGAAACCATATCCCATTAATCAGATCTAACATAAAGACAACATGAAACAACATTCAAGATAATCTAAATCTAAACAAACACAATATTTTCAAAATTTGGGCCTCTCTTTGTATTAACTTCATATGGTTATTCTCAATTACACATTTCTACTCAGATGCAGAAACAACTCGGTCATGCCATAACTTAACAACAATACTCTATTACTGAGAGACAAGGTTAACTCGAACCCTTTCTCTTTCAACATTACAACATGACATGACTCTATTACAACCTTGATCTGGTTCCAAGACCCAGACTCTAGAACTCTAGCTAACATTTACCCAACATGGAAAACAACAAAGAACTCAAACTCATTCCAACAACCATCTAGACAACTATCTGAAGAATTAACAATCAACCCTTTACAGTCATATTCATCCCGTATATATAATCCAATTGAGATTTTCGGGTTTGAGACCTCATATGATTTATTTTTCTTGTTATGCTTTAACTTCTTTATCCATGCTGGTGTTGCGCTGTCCTTCCTTCCAACCATTTTCAGTTTCTTTCTTTGTTCTGCTGTCCAGATCCTCTGTGACTTGCGCAACTTCTGTTTGACCAAAATTGGAATTGCAACATTCCTTGTGCAACTTCTAAAAACAAAAACAAAGGGCCCAACAGGTTCCGACCACAATCCTTGACTCATTCTCAAGTCAAGTCCTTGGTTCTTTCGTCGTTTCTTGACTGACCTGAAGCTTTGCTCTCTCTTCTTTCTTTTCTTTTCTCCTAGTTTCTTCCTGAGTTCTTTCCTTTTCCACCTCTTTGAACGAAGGGCCCTACTCTGGGACCAATTCCAGGGCTCTCTTCTTTACTCCTTTGAAACTGACGACCTTTTCCTGCCACTTCCTGGCTAGGATTGAAGCTTCAACCATGAACTTCTCAGTTGCGTTTGTAATGCATCCCTTAGGCTTGGATGCAACCAGGGATTTCCATTATGAGTTGGTTGTAGCATCTACCTGGTGAATATGTAGATAGGTTATCTGAACGATAGGTTAAAACTCCCATAGCACTTTCTTAGCTACTGACTGTGCTTCAAATAAGGCATTTAGATTATTGTCCGCTTGTTGGATCTGGTTGAATTCTCTTGTTTCTCCAGTGGATCCATGGTGGTGGAAACTTCCTCGTTGAGTGACTGGATATTCATGCGCAAGTCCTCCAGAGTTTGGTTGTGCTGTGAGATGATAACCATCCAGTCACTAACTTCCCGGAAAATCCTTGTTCATTCTGCAGTTCTCTTGTGCAAGGTTGCTCTTGTGTTATTTCCTTTGAGCACAAGTCTTTCCATTTGATCTTGAAGCTTATGGGGTTGTTGTTCTGCTTCCTTCTGACTCTCCCACAACTGTGATTCAGGCTTCTTTGTGCGAATGGCTAGTTCCGACCATGCTACCTTTAGTATTGTTATGGATCAATAACAATACCCCCCCATGGTTGTCCAGAATAATGAACATCTTATGTTGGATCTTATAGTCTCAAGTAGAATATAAGTGAAGATAATGGATGTCTACCTCTAACCACTGATCGATGAATTTAAGAAATTATGGGAAGGGATACATGTATATGATGTATCAAGACCCATCCCAATGGAGAGGTCTTTTACGTTGTATGGAATATGTGCGTACACTGCACATGATTATCCAGGACTAGGATTTTTCTATTGTAAGAATGTTAATTGATTATATTTGCAATGTTATTTGGCATACTTAATTTGGTGGAACTATCTTTTTGAAACTAACGTTCTCTGTTTACAACAACATCGCAGGTCTTGTAACAAAAGGGTATCATGGATGCAAATGTAATGGACCTTCTATGAAGGCTAGGTGATCCAACCACCTACGAAAGTGAGTGTATGATCGCTCGAGGGTATTCTTCCCAGAAGACTACCTTTACAAAAGAGTTGCATTTGTTTTCAATGGTAAACTAGAGCGAGCTCGAAGAATTGAAACAATGACATCGACAAATTGGATTAGGGCATATGACATAGAGAAGGAAATGCGCGTGCGCACGCGAGAGAGAGAGAGAGAGAGAGAGAG
>JASDQU010109531.1:67155-77708 GCA_032191745.1 Picea mariana | reverse complement strand
ATAAAGAACATGCTTTTTTTTGTGATCTTTGGAAGCCAATATTGGATCTAAATTTTAGCCCTTCTATTCTTCAACTAGTGAAAGTTGTTTTGTTAGCCCTACTCTGAGAGTCTGTAAGTGATGGTTTGAAGGGATAAAGAAAGAGAAGAGGCAAGAGTGGTGAGGGGAAAGACCCAGATGAAGAAGAGTTTAACATGCATAGTTAGAGAGAGATAGGGGGAGAGAGGTAAAGAGAAAGCTTGGATATAAATTGTTACCATGGAAGCCAAAGATTGAAAATAAAGATTGAAATTCATTATTATTAATGGATTTGTTTTCATATTTAATAATTTAAATATAATTAATTACGATTTTTAAATAATAAAAATTATTAAATTTAACTATTATAAATTTAATGAACAATTATTATAACTATCACTTGTGTGTGTGTGACACTATGGTATGATATAGTCATCTACAAATCACTTGTGTGTGTGTGTGTGTGTGTTATCATATCCTCTACACTCCTATGCATACTATGGAACAACCAAATGCTAAATAAAGTGATCACTTTCCCCTCGTACTAGGTTTTGATAGCTAGAATCAAGGTTAGGTTTAGAGTTTAATAACTCTCTTGGAATCTTCATGGTTCTTTTAAACAAGTATAGGGGACTCCCAAATGTCACTAAATCCACATGGGTGAATTATGGTACCATAACATGGATCTACCACTTAGAATTATAAACACTACAAGGAAAACACCACTTAGAAAAGGTTTTAGCAGAGGTCTTTAGTGTTACCGATTTGGGAAAATTTGAAAAAAATCCACTAAAACCTATGATATTACCAATAGAGATTTTAGTTGAGGATCACTATAAATGAAAATTATCGGCGATTCAAGGCCTCAACAAAGGCTTTCTTTTTTAATTCCTTGAAAATAATAAGGTGCACCGATGAACACATATTTAACATTATATATTTTTAATGCAATGATGTGTATTATATATTTTGAAAGCACTAGGGCATATTATACTTTTTAACAAACCAATTCCTATAATATATGATTGAGAAATGATGTATACATATCCTTGTGCATCATGAAGTCTTGAAAATGACAACGATGACAATAACAAGGATGGTAAAAGTATTGTAGAAGGGAAATGTGCATGCAATTTAATTAAAAGCGTTGCTCTAATTATAATTATTAGCACCATTGCATTTTTACATGATATTGCACTAGTGTGTAGCAATCATTGAAGCACATGAATGTGTAAATAGGTATGGAGTGCATTGTTGCATTCAAATGAATACAATGCACTGATGCGTTTCAATGCTTCTTTTTTTTCACATTGCGGGTATGCAAATACAACTTCTTGTTTTATTATAAAATTTCAATTAATCATAAAAAAATTAAAAAAAATTACAATAATATTGCATTTTATGTTTTGGTTAATGTGTTTAGATATAATCATTGTATTAATGTATTGTATCATTTAAAAAAATATAGCAATTTATTACATCTATGTTCATTGTAATAATGTAAATGTGTAATGTCCCCTTCCAATTGATCATGACGAAAGATGACTCAATAGCCTATATGACTCTTGTAGACTATAGTCAACAAGGAAAAAGGGAGTCAATAATGTGTCACTAAGTTAAAGAAATGAAAAACCCTAAAGTGACATTAAGTAAAATAAATAATTATATTTTAATGAAATTGGGGGGAAAATAAAATGAGGGTTTGATTTGGTTAAAATGGGGAAAGATCTAGAAGGGACAGAGGAAGGATAAAAAGAGGGGCAACCCCTCTCTTTGGCATGATGACTTTATCTCTTATTGATGTGCTCTTTGGGCCAAATATTTGTTAGGGTTTGGAAAAACCCTTCCATTTTTAGTTTTAGTAGTGCGATATCCACCCTAGCTAGACAAGAAGGAGGTGTTGAGACCTAAGTCTGCACCCCTGCCCCTCTTGCCTGTTTTTCCTATGCCTTCATCATTATTATTTCTCTTTTGATTGGTTGAGTCAATTTTCCTCTCTAAATGAATTGGTTTTTTATCATTATATTTCTTGATTGATTCTTTGGACAAATTGTTTCTATTTTCTTGAAGGATAATTGCATGTTGTGATTTGGTTCGAAAATACTTGACATCATGTTTTCCATTGATTAAGCGTGAAACATGTCTACCAAGTATTTTGTGTGCACATGGAACGCTCCTGAACATAACACAACAATTCAGAACATTCTTTTTCGGGCTTGGATTGTGAAAATAGACAGGTTAAAATTTCAACGATGGAGATCCAATAGGCCGCCAGATCAACGACTCTTGCACATTCGAGATTCCATAACTCATGTGAGGTTTAATTGCAAGAGTCACACATAAGTCACTCCGTAACTTTGGCACCGAAAATTCCAAGCACAACATCCAAAAACTCCCAAACACCGAACCATTGCATTGCTTCGACGATCTTCCTTCGAGGATTTCCAAATACAACACTCAAAGACTCCTAAATGTCGAAACACCAATTCCACGTCAATGATAGTGACGTAACAGACACGTCATATCCCAAGAGCCGAAGTGCTGATCAATCGAAGAGCCAAAGTGCCAAGCAACGACAGTGATGTCATGGACACGCCAGATCCAAATCGCCGAAGTGCCAATCAGCCGAAGTTTTGAAGAGTCAAAGAAACGTGGAACAATCCTATCATGAAAAGTGACACTCATATCAAGAATATTTGGGTCTGTCATCTGTACTATTTCGAGTGACATGTGTCACCCTTCTTTATGTAAAACAACAACAATATGACACATCAGACTGCCACGTCAGTCCAGGAGGTCAATTGTCAGGGATATATCCACACTCTACATTCAAAAACTCCCAAAGAGATGAAGTCCCGAAGTGCCAGACACACATAGCGCTAATCTTCAAAGACAGATAGCGCTCACCTACGCTGACATGTAGCATTCATCCATGGTGACATGTGACATCCATCGGTCGCCGACATGTGGAAATCATTTCAAGAATCTTCAACATGCCATTTGCCCCATTGCAGGTGACATGTGTCCCCCTTCTTTTCATGACTCGTCACTGGTCGTGACGTCACATCCCCCACATCACTCCGGGGAAATTTCTTCTAGGATATTTTGATTGAGATTTAACATGGTTTCCAAAAGAGCCAGAGTCCAAAATCCTAAACACCAAATGATTAAATGATAATCTAGAGTTAATTAATATAAACATGATTATCACTTCGAGGGATTTCAAATCAAAGCAAGCACAATACTCCAAACCCCCAAAGTGCCGAAGCCTCAAGCAACCGAAGTGGGTCCTGCACTACCACGTCACTCTGCAGCATTGTCACTACGGGAGATTCTCAAACTTAGCATTCACAATCCCGAACTTCTGAAATAATTAAATTATTAATCTCGGGTTTATTAGCATAAGTGATGGTTAATGACTCCGGGCCTCCAGGAGATATGAATATTCGACGCTCTAAACCCCTGAACGTCGAAATCCTAGAATGACTTATTTCCATTAATGGCATATTTTGAAGTTTGAAAGGGGCGCCAAACCTGGGAGCATTGAGCCAATTCACGTCATTAGATTTCCAATCGGTCAGTAGTTCGACGATAGCCAACAGGTACATTTTTTTTTTTTGGAATCTGAACCCTACAACGTCAAACCAGAATTGGGGAAACTATAATCTAGATTGCAGAAAGAATATTAGAGGCTTTGGGAAAACCCCAGATGATTTGCTTATTTCACTGCCAATACATTTAGTTATCTCCAGTAACGTGCATGAATTCCCATGATCAATACAGAACTCGGTTCTGTCACTCCTAGTCATTTTTTGTCAGATCATAGTTCGCTTCAGCACATGGATCAATCTAATTTTATCGCAAATAACAATTTTTAATTGTTTAGTTCAAGACTCTTTTAAGTTTAAATAATAATAAGTGGTCTTTTTTGTGTGAAAAGAACCACTCTTTTTGATTAAGTCAAGTGTGAAGTATACATTACTATACTCCAACAACTTCTAGTTAAGTTAATAAGTTGTTTTACAACTTGTAGTGTAGAGTTAAGTCTCAGTCCTAGCTAGATTAGAACCTCTGCAACTCTTATAAATATGTAGTTTATGTATGTTTTGAGGGGTCATTGTTTTGGGAGAAAAAGATCAATACAACAACTGGTTGGACCCATTCCGTGCATGGATTAAATCTCTCTACCTGGTGAAGATACTATTGATGACAATGTATTTGTGTCGAAATTCGTATGTGTTTCTTATCTTGAATACAATTTTGATTTGTGCGAAGTACGTTTCTTTTCCTTCATATACTGCATATGTTGTCTTTATTAATATGCAACCTGTGATAACAACTATGCTTTGATGAAGATTTGTTTTTGTTACAACCTATGGGAATGACTGTGTTTTTGGTACATGTTTAATGCTTGAAATGATATTTTAAGATTTAAACTTCTGGCAGGAGATTGTTCATTGAATGGTTTGTTGTTTTTATTGGTTTTTTACCTTTACTGTCTCACTTGTCCGTCCTTAGTGTGACAACAATGAAGGAGAAACCTCATCCATGTCATTTGACCACCCAAACTATGCTCATGTCCTAGTAAACCAACCCTCTAACTAACCCATAAATAAAAAAAAACCAACCATTCATAACTTAAGGTGGCCTAGCTCTGCCCTTTAGCATCAAGGTGCATACTTTAGGACCAATATCTTCTAGCACCATTGTCGGGGAATGGAGTAATGAAATATATTTCCTTGGGAGAATGAAAACGATCACATCTGACCTTTGATGGTGAACAATGATCAGAGACATTCAGACTGTCATCTTTCACCTGACAACTCCACTGAGTAAACTTCAAAAAAAATATTGGCTCCCAAAAAAGGACTCAAGAAGTCCAAATTTGAGCACACCAAAGCCACTAATCCTCATTCTAACCCTGAGAATGACACAATAGTCTTTGATCCATAAATACAACTAAGAAAATCCACCTTAGCTCAGATATATACCTCACCCCTCAAGGGTAAAGCTGCACCTCAAGAATCTACTATTCTTCATCATCACAAACATCTTGAATTTACTAGCCCTAAGAATCATAGTTCCAAGGAACCACAAACACCTAAAAATCTCGCCTCTACTTCATCATCTAGTGCAACATACACCTCTATATATCCAATCAATATTCAGATTCCTATTGCCCAAACAATGACTATTAACAAGATGGATGCCATAATTGTTGCCAGATATGCACCCCTAGTTCTGCATGTAGGCTTGCATGCACTGCCATCCACATATTACATGAAATATTTACCCAAATATAATGGGGAATGGGATGTCACAGGTGAGGAACATCTAGTAGCCTTCTACAACTTTGTAGACAACTTCAACATTGACTTTGCAGATGTGCAGATGAGGTTGTTTGTAAAAATTCTTGATGGGGATGTAAGAATATGGTTTCGGGGCCTCCCTCCAGCCTCCATTGCAGATATTGATGCATTAGATGAGGCTTTCATAAAGAAATGGGGAGATAGAAGGGATTATCTTTATTACATTACCGAGTTTCGTGCCCTTATAAGAAAGAATGGTGAGTCTATTTCGGACTTCACCGAGAGATTTACTAAGATGTATAGTAGAATCCCAGATGAGATAACACCAACTAAAGCCTCTACCAAGATCACTTGTGCCAATGCATTTGATGTAGAATTATCTCTTCTGTTGAGAGAGAGAATATCCAATACCTTGCTATCAATGCAATATAAAACCATTGAGGTTGAGTCCAACATCTTGGCATCTGACTAGATAAAGACTAGATTTGAAAAATACAAGAAGAAACAAAGAGAGGAATCCCTTGCCTCCTCTAACCCAACCACATTGGATCCTAAAGTTGATGAAATGACCAAAAATTTGAAGGATCTGACATCTGAAATAGCTAAGCTGAAGTGGGAATCTAAAAAACCAAACAGAGCATTCCAAGGGGATGGGAACAAAAATCCCAACCAATTTAGAAGACTGCATGATGTCGCTCAGATAATGCAGAGAGAGAGAGGAGGAATGCTGATGAACAAAGAGTAGTTCCTCCTTTCCAAAATAATCATATTGAGGAGGTGGATGCAGACATTGATGCTATGGATGATACTGCTGTGCTTTTCAATGAAACAATTTTTCACACCAGTCACTTAATGCGACAAGATTATGAGGTAGCACAACTGTCAGATAAGTTTGATGTTGAGATAGGGGAAGAGGGAATTATTCAAGGCCAACCCCAAAATAAATATGACTTGAGGCCTAGAAAAAACACTCCTAAAGCCACCACCTGTGATCAAAATAGAAAAACAAAGATTCCCCACAGGCCAAATCTAAGCAAGGATGCATTGTCTAAAGCTCACCAGCCTCCTCCATTTAAACTTGTTGTCCCAGAAGTAAATGAAGCTGATAGGCCATAAGCATCCTTCAACCTAGAGCATGAGTTGAGAAAGATCAATATCCTTGTAACTCTGTCAGAATTATTGAAAAATGATCCTTTCAAACAATCCATTATGAAGGCTCTGCAACCACCTACTTTTGTTGTAACTTCCGATGTAATTAGTCTACAGGATGAGAACCTAGCCATTACTGCGGTCCCACACATTGAGGATGGATTTGATGCTTCACCACCATTATACATATCTCTAAATGTCCATGAAAAGATCCTACATAATTGTCTCATGGACTCAGGTGCCTCACATAATGTCAAGCCTAAAGTTGTTATGGTGGGACTAGGTCTGGACATCTCGTGGTTTCTTTGGCACAATTACCCATGAAAAGTGTAGTGATGGACATCGTTGTGGTTGAAATTCCCCCCAAGTTTGGTATGCTTTTGTCTAGGATGTGGGCCAAGAAGGTTGGGGGATCATTACAAATAGACCTCACATATCCCACCATCCCTGTTTTCAGAGGAGAGCACATGAGACTACACAAAGAGGTCATATTGGCCTATATTTTCAACGACCATTAGAATCCAAGCAATCACCCAATTTATGTTGTTGAGCATGAGTTTGGCGCATCTATTTTTCATCTAAATGGTGATGAACCAGGAATTATAGTCACCAAATGAAAATATCATCTTTTGACAGATCAATAGAACCAAGTGTGGAAGATGTATTTCGATGGATCTTCATTAAGAGAAGGTTCTTGAGCTGGTATATTCCTTATTTCCCTTGTACATGAGGTTATAACACTCTCTTATAAGTTGGAATTCGAGACTACTAACAATATAGATGAGTATGAATCTCTGGTGCTTGGATTAAGGGATGCTAAAGACATGGCCATTGAAAATTTGGTAGTCTTTGGTGATTCTGAGTTGATCATCAATCAAGTCAAGAACATCTATTAAGATAAACAACAGAGGCTCAAACAATGCAGGAATGAGGTGTGGGACCTAGTTGACAACTTCTTTCTAGCATTTAATATCTCCTTCATTCCTAGAGAGGCAAATGAGAAGGAAGAGTCTTTGGCATTGACTGCCAACACCTTTAGACCTCCCATTGGCCCAAATATCAAGTATCAGGTGGAAGTCAAACATAGTTCAACCATATTAGACAACAACAAGCACTGACAGGTCTTTAATGATGACGCGGAGCTGCAAATATTTCTGCAGACCATAGAAGAATTCTCCAGTATCTCTATAGATAAAAAAGGTGAAGATGATGAATCAAATAATCAACAAACATCTCATCTGCTCAACAAAGTGGCTAGCCACAACATTATGGAACTTAAAATGAACCACATCCCCATGTGTCTAGTGCCACTAGAAAGGTTGTTTGATAGTCATGATGTCTCCAAAGAAGCTCCCATACAAAATCAAGAAGAAGAAGTGATGGACTGGAACATTGGGACTGCTGAAAATCCGAAAATGGTAAAACTGTCCAAGGTACTACCTCCAGAACAAAAAGATAAGTATGTCAGTCCCATGAAAAAATTTGTTGATATTTTTCCATGGTCGTATGAGGAGTTGAAGACATTTGACATAGACATCATCCAACACAAAATCCCTCCAAAGGCTGGTTCTAAGCCATTCATACAGAATATTAGGCAATTTAATCCCATGCTGATGTCCATAATTTAAAAAGAGATGAAAAGAATGCTTGATGCCTGAATTATTGTGTCCTTGATGTACTCATATTGGGTGGCCAACTTGGTACTTGTGAGAAAAAAAGAGTGGGGAAATACTCTTGTGTGTTGATTTTCGAAAACTCAACAAGTGTTCTCTGAAAGATAACTACCCCCTGTTGGCACGGAATTGATCAGACCATGGTCCTTCTCAGGTTACCAACAAAAGGTACCAAGGTAGTCTAGAGCACTGGAATTTTCATCTTCCTTGAAGGGAAAAATCCTCACCCGAAGCGCAACCATGACAAAGAAAATAGGGAAGGGTAAGAAGAATGCTTAGACAAATCCATACAATCTCAGGATATCTATTAGTCTTGCGCAAGACAGATTAAGCCTAGAACTATGTGAACATTCATAACTTAGATTAAAGAAAACAAAGTTGCATTGCATTCATAATGAAACTATATCCCATTAATTAGATCCGACATAAAGACAACATGAAACAACATTCAAGATAATCTGAAGCTAAACAGACACAATATTTTCAAAATTTGGGTATCTCTTTGTATTAACTTCATATGGTTCTTCTCAATTGCATAATGCTACTTAGATACATACACATCTCGGTCATGCTGGAACTTAACAACAATACTCTATTACTGAGAGATAAGGTTAACCCAAACCCTTTCTTTTTCAACATTACAACAGGGCATGACTCTGTTACAACCTTGTTCTGGTTCCATGACCCAGACTCTAGAACTCTAGCTAACATTTACCCAAAATGGAAAACAACAAAGAACTCAAACTCATTCCAACAACCATCTAGACAACTATCTGAACAATTAACAATCAACCCTTTACAGTCATATTCATCCTGTATATATAAGCCAATTGAGATTTTCGGGTTTGAGACTTCACATGCTTTCTTGTTATTGTTATGTTTTAACTTCTTTATCCTTGCTGGTGTTGTACTGTCATTCCTTCCAACCGTTTTCAGTTTCTTTTTTTGTTCTGCTATCCAGCTCCTCTATGACTTGCGCAACTTCTGTTTGACCAAAATTGGAATTGCAACATTCCTTGCGCATCTTCTAACAACAAAAATGAAGGGCCCAATAGGTTCCGACCAAAATCGTTGACTCGTCCTTGAGTCAAGTCCTTGGTTCTTTCATGGTCACTGGACTGGACTGTTTCTTTCCTCTGTCTTCTTTCTCTGCTTTTCTGCCAGTTTCTACCCGAGTTCTTTCCTTTTCCACCTCTTCGAATGAAGGGCCCAACTCCGGGACCAATTCTAGGGCTCTCTTATTTACTCCTTGGAAATTGACGACCTTGTCTTGCCACTTCCTGGTGAAGAGTGAAGCTTCAACCATGAACTGCTGAGTCGCGTCTGTAATGCATCCCTTAGGCTTGGACACGACCATGGATTTCCACTATGAGTAGGCTATAGCATCTACCTGGTGCATCTACAGATAGGTTTTCTAAATGATAGGTCAAAACTCCCGTAGCTCTTTCTTAGCTACTTATTGTTATTCAAATAAGGCATTTATCTTGTTCTCCACTTGTTGGATTTGGTTGAATTTCTCTTGTTTTTCCAACGGATCCATGGTGGTGGAAACTTCCTAGTTGAGTGACTAGATATTTGTGCGCAAGTCCTCAGAGTCCAGTTGTGCCATGAGATGATACCCATCCAGTCACCAACTTCCCGAAAAATCCTTGTGCATTCTTCAATTCTCTTGTGCAAGGTTGCTCTGGTGTTATTTCCTTTGAGCACAACTCTTTCCATTTGATCTTGAAGCTTCCAGAGTTGCTGTTCTACTTCCTGCTAACTCTCCCGCAACTGTACTTTAAGGTTCTTTGTGCGAATGGCTAGTTCCAACCATGCTACCTGGAGTATTGTTATTGATCAATAGCAATAACCCCCCATGGTTGTCCATGAATAATGAACATCTTATGTTGGCTCTTATAGTCTCAAGTAGAATATAAGTGAAGATAATGGATGTCTACCTCTAACCACTGCAATTATGGGAAGGGATACATGTATATGATGTATCAAGACCCATCCCAATGGAGAGGTCTTTTACGTTGTATGGAGTATGTGCGTACACCACACATGATTATCCAGGACTAGGATTTTGCTATTGTAAGAATGTTAATTGATTTGTTTATATTTGCAATGTTATTTGGCATACTTAATTTGGTGGAACTATCTTTTTGAAACTAATGCGATCTGTTTACAACAACATCATAGGTCTTGTAACAAAAGGGTATCATGGATGTAAATGTTATGGACCTTCTATGAAGGCTAGGTGATCCAACCACCAACGAAAGCGAGTGTACGATCGCTCGAGGGTATTCTTCCTAGAAGACTACCTTTACAGAAGAGTTGCATTGGGATTCAATGGTAAACTAGAGCGAGCTCGAAGACTTGAAACAATGACATCGACAAATTGGATTAGGGCATGTGGCAT
>JASDQU010109531.1:24335-66915 GCA_032191745.1 Picea mariana | reverse complement strand
GAGAGAGAGTCAAAATTCACATTTTCTATGTTTGAGGAGTATATTTTCCAGGGATCAAGTAATTATTTCAGATTTTATAAATCTAGATTGATATTTCTTGTACAATTGGGTGGAAAAAACAATGATATAGTGGAAAAAAATAACGTTTTTTTAAGTGCGTTGTCAATAAAGAACATGTTTTTTTTTGGGATCTTTGGAAGCCAATATTGGATCTAAATTTTATCCCCTTCTATTCTTCAACTAGTGAAATTTGTTTTGTTATCCCTACTCTGAGATTCTATAAGTGATGGTTTGAAGGGATAAAGAAAGAGAAGAGGCAAGAGTGGTAAGGGGAAAGACCCAGATGAATAAGAGTTTAACATGCATAGTTAGAGAGAGACAGGGGCAGAGAGGTAAAGAGAAGGCTTGGATATAAATTGTTACCATGGAAGCCAAATATTGAAAATAAAGATTGAAATTCATTATTATTAATGAGTTTGTTTTCATATGTAGTAATTTATGTATAATTAAGTACAATTTTTAAATAATAAAAAATATTAAATTTAACTATTATAAATTTAA
Organism: Picea mariana; assembly: GCA_032191745.1. Taxonomy (NCBI): domain Eukaryota; kingdom Viridiplantae; phylum Streptophyta; class Pinopsida; order Pinales; family Pinaceae; genus Picea; species Picea mariana. The sequence continues at coordinate 66,354 of JASDQU010109531.1, read as the reverse complement.
TGAACAGTTATTATAACATTATCATTAAAATAGACGAAAAAATAACATTTCAGAGAAGTAATTATTCAAATTGATTTTTTCATTCATTAACTAGATCCAATATTTGCATACATTTTGATACAAAATCAACGAAATACATTACTTAGCATAATTTTTTAATATAAGATTCAATTAACACTTACATACTTTTTTAATAGAAGATTCATAAAGTTAGTAATAGAGTAAAAAATTGTGAAACCATTTCATGGAGTGTATAGATCAAAATTTTATTATTTTTCTTTATATTTAATATTTTAATTTTAATTAAATAAATTTAATATAGTTGGGTAATATAAATTAATATATCTTAGGAAAAATTAAAATATAATAATTGTGATTTTAGTAAACAATTATATTATAACTTTGTCTTGTAATCTTTGAATAATCAAAATTAAAAAAATAACATTATTATTACATCATCATCATTATTATTAGTGAATAATACTATTATAATGTTATTATTACATTATATGAAAATGACATAATTATTCAAATCACAATCATTTCACTCATCATATTTAAGTATTTTTGTTTCTAAACACGTATAATCAACACATTGTATCTTGCTGAACAACAAACAATTCACCTTAAAGAAGAGTTAAACATTATATGACATTAATGGTTATAACTTTTTGCAGTCATAGTCCAAAATAAATGATTTCATAAAAGTAAAGTTAAACATTATATGAAAATTGCAAATTTAAATGAATGATACATCTCAAATTTAATTTAAAAACAGAGAAATCATTAATAATGTTAATCATTAGCATACTCATAATACATTTTATAAATCAAACAACAACCACAACATTATATGAAAACATAATCTACATGAATGATATACATATCAATATACATTTCAAACATATATCTTAACAAATTCTGCAATGAATATGTCATATATAAATCTTAAGTCAAATATAAAACAATCAATATACATGTCAATGAACACCACTACTAGCTAGGTCTACAACTATATCCAGATGCATGTGTCTCTACTACCATAGGCATAGGGTCTATCAATACCTATGTCAAAAAGAAATGACAAAAGCACACTATCAAATGTGTCTCCATAAAGATCAACCTGTGCAACAGTACCCAATGGGAACATAGTGTCCAAAGCATCAAAAGATTGTGACACACGAGGAGGATGAGGAGGAGGAGGGGGATCGATGGATGATTACACACGTGGAGGAGACGAACAAGGATCAATGGATGGTGACACAAGTTTATGAGGAGGAGGATTAGTGGATGGTGACACATGTGGAGGAGAAGCAAGAGGATCAGTGGATGGTGCAAACACATGTGGAGGAGGAGGAGGAGGATCAGACATGGATGGTGTAAACACATGTGGAGGGGGAGGTGCAGGAGGATCATTGGATGGTGTAGGCACATGTGGATGGGGAGGATGATCAAACATGGAGGGTGTAGACACATGTGGAGGGGAATCAATAGGATTGGTGGATGGTGCAGACACATGTGAAGGATAAGGAGGAGGAGGAGGAGGAGGAGGAGGAGGAGGAGGACCATGTGGTGGATTATAGGAAGTGGATCGGTCTAGTGATGAGACATTAGTAGAATCGTGAGCAGGATGAGTAGGATCCCTCAACCTCTCATTGAGGTTGACGACATCGAAAATATGATGCGTTAGTGATGTCATGCCACAAGGCAAATTCATCCATTTCTTAGAAATATTTGGTAACTGTAATATGTCTTGAACTAGTGTGGGTACCACTCCATGAGTAACCATAACACCACATAGGCGATCCACCACCTCTATCCAGACTCTCCGATCGGACTTGCGTGGTATGTGGGGTCTACTTACTGCAAGCTGCTCCTATGCCTCCTCCATATACTCATCCTATTGGGGAGGATCCTCTCCAACATATGTGCCAATATCTGCAAAAAAAATAGATAATAATAATAAGATAGTTGAAACAAAATGTTACCATAAATTACATGTGCATTAAGTAAGACATAAAATTACGCAACTAGATTTATCAAAATATAACGATAATATTACCTCTCTTATATAAATGTCTCTTATACTATGGATATTACATTATAGAACACATAGCGGTCCAATCTTACTAGGAAGATATGAGACACTATGGTATGATATAGTCATCTACAAATCACTTGTGTGTGTGTGACAACTATGGTATGATATAGTCATCTACAAATCACTTGTGTGTGTGTTATCATATCCTCTAAACTCCTATGCATACTATGGAACAACCAAATGCTAAATAAAGTGATCACTTTCCCCTCGTACTAGGTTTTGATAGCTAGAATTAAGGTTAGCTTTAGGGTTTGATAACTCTCTTGGAATCTTCATGGTTCTTTTAAACAAGTATAGGGGACTCCTAAATGTCACTAAATCCACATGGGTGAATTATGGTGCCATAACATGGCTCTACTACTTAGACTTATAAACACTACAAGGAAAACACCACTTAGTAAAGGTTTTAGCAGAGGTTTTTAGTGTTACCGATTTGGGAAAATTTGAAAAAAATCCACTAAAACCTATGTTATTACCAATAGAGATTTTAGTTGAAGATCACTATAACTAAAAATTATGGGCAATTCTAGGCCTCAACAGAGGCTTTCTTTTTTAATTCCTTGAAAATAATAAGGTGCACCAATGAGCACATATTTAACATTATATATTTTTAATGCAATGATGTGTATTATATATTTTGAAAGCACTAGTGCATATTATACTTTTTAACAAACCAATTACTATTATATATGATTGAGGAATGATGTCTACATATCCTTGTGCACCATGAAGTCTTGAAAATGAAAATGATAACAATAACAATTATGGTAAAAGTATTGTAGAATAAATGTGCCTGCATTTTAATCAAAAGCATTGATGCTCTAATTATAATTATTAGCACCATTGCATTTTTACATGATATTGCACTAGTGTGTAACAATCATTGAAGCACACTGATGTGTAAATAGATATGGAGTGCATTGTTGCATTCAAATGAATACAATGCACTGATGCGTTTCAATGCTTTTTTTTTCACATTGCGGGTATGCAAATACAACTTCTTGTTGTTTTATAAAATTTCAATTAATCATCAGAAAATTAAAAAAAATTACAATAACATTGTATTTTATGTTTTGGTTAATGTTTTTAGATATAATCATTGTATTAGTGTATTGTCTCATTTAAAAAAATATAGCAATTGATTACATCTATGTTCATTGTAATAATGTAAATGTGTAATGTCCCCTTCCAATTGATCATGACGAAAGATGAATGAATAGCCTATACGACTCTTGTAGACTATAGTCAACAAGGAAAAAGGGTGTCAATAAGGTGTCACTAGGTTAAAAGAATGAAAAACCCTAAAGTGACATTAAATAAAATAAATAATTATATTTTAATGAAATTGGGGGGAAAATAAAATGAGGGTTTGATTTGGTCAAAATGGGGAAAGATGTAGAAGGGATAGAGGAAGCATAAAAAGAGGGATAACCCCTCTCTTTGGCATTATGAATTGATCTCTTATTGATGTGCTCTTTGGGCCAAGTTTTTGTTAGGGTTTGGCAAAACCCTTCCATTTTTAGTTTCGTTAGTGCGATATCCACCCTAGCTAGACAAGGAGGAGGTGTTGAGACCTAATTCTGCACCCCTGCCGCTCCTGCCTCTTTTCCTTATGACTTCATCATTATTATTTCTCTTCTGTTTGGTTGAGTCAATTTCCCTCTCTAAATGACTTGGTTTTTTATCATTATATTTCTTGATGTATTCTTTGCACAAATTGTTATTGTTTTCTTGAAGGATAATTGCATGTCGTGATTTGGTTCGAAAATAATTGACATCATGTTTTTCAGTGATTAACCATGCAACAATTCCACCAAGTATTTTGTGTGGACATGGAATGCCCATGAACAAAACACACCAATTCAGAACAGTCTTTTTCGTGCTTGGATTGTGAAAATAGACAGGTTAAAATTTCAACAATGGAGATCCAACAAGCCGTCAGATCAACGACTCTCGCACATTTGAGATTCCAGAACTCACGTGAGGTTTAATCGTAAGAGTCACACATAAGTGACTATGTGAATTTGGCACCAAAAATTCCAAGCACAACATCCAAAAACTCTCGAACGTCGAACCGTCACATCACTTCGGTGATCTTCCTCTGGGGATTTTCGAACACAACACTCAAAGACTCCTGAATGTCAAAATGCTGATGCCATGTCAACGACAGTGATGTAACAGACATGCCATATCCCAAGAGATGAAGTACTGATTAGCCGAAGAGCCAAAGTGCCAAGCAACGACAGTGACATCATGGACACATTAGATCCAAATCGTCGAAGTGCAGATCAGCCAAAGTTTTGAAGAGTCAAAGACACGTGGAAACATCCTATCACGACACATGGCACTCATATCAAGCATATTTGGGTCTGTCATCTGTACTATTTCGAGTGACGCATGTCACCCTTATTTATGTGACACATCAGCTGTATGACACATCAGACTGTCACATCAGTTTGAGAGGTCAGTTGTCAGGGAGATATCCACACTCTACATTCAGAAACTCTCGAAGAGCCGAAGAGCCGAAGTACCAAAGTGCTAGAGACATGTAGCGCTCATCTGCAAAGACACGTAGTGCTCACCTAGGCTGACACATAGCATTCATCCATGGTGATACATGGCATCCATCGGTCACCGACACGTGGAACTCATTTTGAGCATTTTCAGCATGCCATTTGCCCTGTTGCAGGTGACATGTGTCCCCCTTCTTTTCATGACACGTCATCGGTTGTGACGTCACGACCGCCACATCACTTCGAGGAAATTTCCTCTGGGATATTTTGATTGAGATTTAACATAGTTTCCAAAAGAGCCGGAGTCCAAACTCCCGAACACCAAATGATTAAATGATAATACTGAGTTAATTAAGATAAATGTGATTAGCACTTCGGGGGATTTCAAATCAATGCAAGCACAGTTCTCCAAACCTCCAAAGTGTTGGAGCCCCAAAAACCCAAAGTGGGTCCTGCACTGCCATGTCACTCTACAACATTGTTACTCTGGGAGATTCTCAAACTCATCATTCACAGTCCCGAACTTCTGAAATAATTGAAGTCTTAATATTGGGTTAATTAGCATAAGTGATGGTTAATGACTCCGGGCCTCCGGGAGATATGAATATTCGACGCTCCAAACTCCTGAACGTCGAAATCCCAGAATGGCTTATTTCCATTAATGGAATATTTTGAAGTTTGAAAGGGGCACCAAACCAGGTAGCACTGAGCCATTCCACGTCATCAGATTTCCCATTAGGTAGTAGTTCGGCAATAGCCAATAGGTACAAAACAAAAGTTCTGGAATCCAAACCCTGCAACACCAAATCAAAATTGGGGAAACTATAATCTAGACTGCAGAAAGAATATTAGAGACTCTGGGAAAACACCAGATGATTTGCTTATTTCACTGCCAATACATTCAGTTATCTCTAGTGGCCTCCAATAAAATGCATGCATGCACATGATCAATACAAAACTTGGTTCTGTCACTCCTAGTCATTTTCTGTCAGATATCAGTTCACTTCAGTGCATGCATCAGTCTAATTTTATCACAAATAACAATTTTTAATTGTTTAGTTCAAGACTCTTTTAAGTTTAAAGCATAATAAGTGGTCTTTTTTGTGTGACAAGAACCACTCTTTTTGATTAAGTCAAGTGCGAAGTATACATTAATATACTCCAACAGTTTCTAGTTAAGTTAATAAGTTGTTTTACAACTTGTAGTGTAGAGTTAAGTATCAGTCCCAGATGGACAAGAGCCTATGCAACTCTTATAAATATGTAGTTTTTGTATGTTTTGAGGGGTCAAATTTTTGGGAGAAAAAGATCGATACAACAACTGGTTGGACCCATTCTGTGCATGGATTAAATCTCTCTACCTGGTGAAGATACTATTGATGACAATGTGTTTGTGTCCAAATTCGTATGTGTTTCTTAGCTTGAATACAATTTTGATTTGTGTGAAGTACGTTTCTTTTCCTTCATCTACTATATAACTTGTCTTTAATAATATGCAGCCTATGATAACAACTATGCTTTGATGAAGATATGTTTTTGTTACAACCTGTGGGAATGACTGTGTTTTTGGTACATGTTTAATGCTTGAAATTATATTTTGAGATTTAAACTTCTGGCAACAGATTGTTCATTGAATGGTTTGTTGTTTTTCTTTGTTTTTTACCTTTACTGTCTCACTTATCTATCCCTAGTGTGACACCAGCTAAGGAGGACCCTCATCCATGTCATTTGGCCAACCAAACTTTTCTCATGTCTTAGTAAACCAATCCTCTAACTAACCCATAAATTAAAAAAACCAACTATTCATAACTTAAGGTGGCCTAGCTCCGCCCTTTAGCAGTTAGGTGCAAACTTTAGGACCAATATCTTCTAGCGCTGTTGCCGGGGAATGGAGTAACGAAATATATTTCCTTGGGAGAATGACAACGATCAGATCTGACCTTTGATGGTGAACAATGATCAAACACATTCAGACTGCCATATTTCGCCTAACAACTCCACTGAGTAAACTTCAAAAAAGAAATACCGGCTCCCAGAAAAGGACTCAAGAAGTCCAAATCTGAGCACACCAAAGACACTAAGCCTCATCCTAACCCTGAGAATGACACAATAGTCTTTGATCCAGAAAGACAACTAAGAAAATCCACCTTAGCTCAGATATATACCTCACCCCTCAAGGGTAAAGCTGCACCTCAAGAATCTATTGTCCTTCATCATCACAAGCAACTTGAATTTGCTAGCCCTAAGAATCATAATTCCAAGAACCGCAGACACCTGCAAATATTGCCTCTACTTCATCATCTAGTCCAACATCCACCTCTGTATCTCCAATCATATTTAGATTCCTATTGTCCAAACAATGACTATTAATAGGATGGATGCCATAATTGATGCTAGATATGGAACCCTAGTTCTGTATGTAGGCTTGCATGCACCCCAACCATAGATTACATGAAATATTTACCCAGATATAATGCAGAATGGGATGTCACAGGTGAGGAACATATGGTATCCTTCTATAGATTTGCAGACAACTTTAACATTGACTATGCAGATGTGTAGATGAGGTTGTTTGTACAAAGTCTTGATGGGGAGGTAAGAATATGGTTATGGGGCTTCCCTTGATCCTCCATTGCAGATATTGATGATTTAGATGAGGCTTTCATAAAGAAATGGGGAGATAGAAGGGATTATCTTTATTACATCATTGAAATTAAATTAAATAAATAATTATATTTTAATGAAATTGGGGGGAAAATAAAATGAGGGTTTAATTTGGTCAAAATGGGGAAAGATATTGATTGGATAGAGGAAGGATAAAAAGAGGGGTAACCCCTCTCTTTGACATTATGACTTGATCTCTTATTGATGTGCTCTTTGGGCCAAATGTTTGTTAGGGTTTGGCAAAACCCTTCCATTTTTAGTTTTGGTAGTGTGATATCCACCCTAGCTAGACAAGGAGGAGGTGTTGAGACCTAAGTCTTCACCCATACCCCTCTTACCTCTTTTACCTATGCCTTCATCATTATTATTTCTTTTCTGATTGGTTGAGTCAATTTCCCTCTCTAAATGACTTGGTTTTTTATCATTATATTTCTTGATTGATTCTTTGCACAAATTGTTTTTGTTTTCTTGAAGGATAATTGCATGTCGTGATTTGGTTCGAAAATACTTGACATCATGTTTTCCATTGATTAAGCGTGCAATAGGTCCACCAAGTATTTTGTGTGCACAGGGAACGCTTGTGAACAAAACACAACAATTCAGAACAATCTTTTTCAGGCTTGGATTGTGAAAATAGACATATTAAAATTTCAATGGTGGATATCAAACAGGCCGTTAGAGAAACGACTACCCCACATTCGAGATTCCAAAACTCGCGTGAGGTTTAATCACAAGAGTCACACATAAGTCACTCTGTGACTTCGACATTGAAAATTCCAAGCACAAAATCCAAAAAATCCCAAACGCCGAACCGTCACATCCCTTCGGCGGTCTTCCTCCAGGGATTTCCAAACACAGCACTCAAAGACTCTTGAATGTCAAAACACCGACGCCACATTAGCGACAATGACACAATGAACACGTTAGATCTCAAGATACGAAGTGGCAATCAGTCGAAGAGTCGAAGTGCTGAGAAACAACAATGACGTCATGGACACGTCATATCCAAATCACTGAAGTTCCGACCAGCCGAAGTTCCAAAGAGTCGAAGACACGTGGAACAATCCTATCACGACACATGACACTCATATCAAGCATATTTGAGTCTGTCATATGTACTATTTTAAGTGACGCGTGTCACCCTTATTTATGTTACATGTTAGCGATATGACACATCAGACTACCACGTCAGTTCGAGAGGTCAATTGTCAGGGAGATATCTACACTCTACATTCAGAAAATTCCGAAGAGCCGAAGTCCCAAAGTGCCAGAGACATGTAGCGCTCATCTACAAAGACATGTAGTGCTCACCTACATTGACACATAACATTCATCCATTGTGACATGTGGCATCCATTGGTCACCGACACATGGAACTCATTTCGAGCATTTTTAGCATGCCATTTGCCCCATTGCAAGTGACATGTGTCCCCCTTCTTTTCATGACACGTCATCGGTCATGAAATAACACCCGCCACATCACTCCTGGGAAAATTCCTCTGGGATATTTTGATCGAGATTTAACACAGTTTCCAAAAGAGTCGGAGTCCAAACTCCTGAACACCAAATGATTAAATGATAATCTCGAGTTAATTAAGATAAAAGTGAATAACACTCCGGGGGATTTCAAATCAAAGCAAGTACAGTTCTCCGAACCCCCGAAGTGTTGGAGCCCCAAACAACCGAAGTGGGTCCTGCACTGCCATGTCACTCTACAACATTGTCACTCTGGGAGATTCTCAAACTTAGCATTCACAGTCTTGAACTTTTGAAATAATTAAAGTCTTAATCTCGGGTTAATTAGCATAAGTGATGGTTAATGACTACGATCCTCTGGGAGATATGAATATTCATCACTCCAAACTCCTGAACGTCGAAATCCCAGAATGGATTATTTCCATTAATGGCATATTTTGAAGTTTGAAAGGGCTGGCAAACCAGGGAGTGCCGAGCTATTCCACGTCATCAGATTTCCCATCAGACAATAGTTCGACGATAACCAACAGGTATAGAACAAAAGTTCCGGAATCCAAACCCTACAATGCCAAACCAAAATTGGGGAAACTATAATCTAGACTACAGAAAGAATATTAGAGACTTTGGGAAAACACCAGATGATTTGCTTATTTCACTGCCAATACATTCAGTTATCTCCAGTGGCCTCCAATAACGTGCATGCATGCCCATGATCAATACAAAACTTGGTTCTGTCTCTCCTATTCATTTTCTGTCAGATCTCAGTTCGCTTCAGCGCATGCATCAGTCTAATTTTATCGCAAATAACAATTTTTAATTGTTTAGTTCAAGACTCTTTTAAGTTTAAAGCATAATAAGTGGTCTTTTTTGTGTGACAAGAACCACTCTTTTTGATTAAGTCAAGTGTGAAGTATACAGTACTATACTCCAACAGTTTCTAGTTAAGTTAATAATTTGTTTTACAACTTGTAGTGTAGAGTTAAGTCTCAGTCCCAGATGGACGAGAGCCTCTCCAACTCTTATAAATATGTAGTTTTTGTATGTTTTGAGGGGTTAGTGTTTTGGGAGAAAAAGATCAATACAACAACTGGTTGGACCCATTTTGCGCATGGATTAAATCTCTCTACATGGTGAAGATACTATTGATGATAGTGTGTTTGTGTCCAAATTCGTATCTGTTTCTTATCTTGAATACAATTTTGATTTGTGCGAAGTACGTTTCTTTTCCTTCAACTACTGTATAACTTGTCTTTATTAATATGCAGCCTATGATAACAACTATGCTTTGATGAAGATTTGTTTTTGTTACAACCTGTGGGAATGATTGTGTTTTTGGTACATGTTTAATGCTTGAAATGATATTTTAAGATTTAAACTTCTGGAAGCAGATTGTTCATTGAATGGTTTCTTGTTTTTCTTTGTTTTTTACCTTTACTGTCTCACTTGTTTGTCCTTAGTGTGACACCAGCCATGGATGAACCTCATCCATGTCATTTGGCCAACCAAACTATGCTCATGTCTTGGTAAACTAACCCTCTAACTAACCCATAAATAAAAAAACCAACCATTCATAACTTAAGGTGGCCTAGCTCTGCCCTTTAGCAGTCAGGTGCAGACTTTAGGACAAATATCTTCTAGTGCCATTGCCGGGGATTGGAGTAATGAAATATATTTCCTTGGGAGAATGACAAGGATCAGATCTGAGCTTTGATGGTGAAAAATGACCAGACACATTCAGACTTCCATCTTTCACCTGACAACTCCACTGAGTAAACTTCAAAAAATAAATACTGGCTCCCAGAAAAGGAATCAAGAAGTCCAAATATGAGCACACCAAAGCCACTAAACCTCATCCTAACCTTGAGAATGACACAATAGTCTCTGATACAGAAATACAACTAAGAAAATCCACCTTGGCTCAGATATATACCTCACCCCTCAAGGGTAAAGCTGCACATCATGAATCTATTGTTCTTCATCATCACAAGCAGCTTGAATTTGCTAGCCCTAAGAATCATAATTCCAAGGAACCGCAAACACCTGCAAATATTGCCTCTACTTCATCATCTAGTCCAACATCCACCTCTATATCTCCAATCAATCTTGAGATTCTTATTGCCCAAACAATGACTATTAACAGGATCGATGCCATAATTGTTGCTAGATATGCACCCCTAGTTTTGTATGTAGGCTTGCATGCACTCCCAACCACATATTACATGAAATATTTACCTAGATATAATGGGGAATGGGGTGTCACAGGTGAGGAACATCTGGTAGCCTTCTACAAGTTTGCAGGAAACTTTAACATTGACTATTGTTGGCACAGGGGCATACCTAGGGTTCAACTCCAAGAGTGCACCAACAAACCCTAACTACTGGCCCTTTCGACAACACCTGCGAAGAAAATGCAGTCTCACCCGAAGCAGTTATGAGGGGGTTTTAGGACAAAGATGTCTACAACCAATGGGAATATCAAATGGGTTTAATACAATAACATCACATCATTCATATATCACTTATCAACTTGGATCTACTCTGCACATCTACTTATCATATCTAAAATAGTAATGCAATCATAGGATATCAATGACAGAGATAGAATACCAATCACACACAACAAAAAATATACATGGTTCACCCTCTCTCTAGGGATACGTCCATAGAACTGTGCTTTATAATGTATTAAGATGAAGCATACAGTTCTTGTCTGCGCTCTTAGCTAGCATATATTCTCTTCTTCTCCTCTCTTTCTCTCCCCTTCCTATACACCCAACAATAGGGTTGATCTTCGCACCCAGTTGGAGATCTTACAATACGAGAAGGCTCTCACACTTAGCACTTCCCTCTTACATAACAAAAATCTCTCATTACATACCAACAACAATGAATGAGCAACAACTAGATCGACACTAGTAGCAATGACAACAACAACAACAACTCAACCTAGGTCCTCTTTGACCTTTATTTATACATTACAATAGTTCACCGATATCATTAGGCCGAAACCTAGGTGTCCAAAACTCTAGATACCAAAACCTTAGGTGTCTAAAACCCTAGGTCAAATTGACCCATATTTTTAGGGCTTCGCCAACCTGTCTTTCCTTCCTTCTCATGTGGTGCTCCAAGCATCTAACGGTGGCTTTTTTCATTTGCTGAGTTGTCCACGACCCTTCTTTCTTGTTGATCTGTCATCCTCTATCTCCTCATTCAACGACTTGCTTCCTTGGACTTCGCTCCGTATTTTCTTCTCTTTTTCTCACATCGACCCAATAACAGTCACTGTGTCTTCCGCGCAGTTCACATTTTTCCTTTTCTTCCTTGATCTTCACTTACTTCCATAACTAAGGGCCAACAACTATGCAGATGTGTGGATGAGGTTGTTTATACAAAGTCTTGATGGGGAGGTAAGAATATGGTTATGGGGCCTCCCTCCAGCCTCCATTGTAGATATTGATGCATTAGATGAGGCTTTCATAAAGAAATGGGGAGATAGAAGGGATTATCTTTATTACATCACTGAGTTTGGGGCCCTTAAGAGAAAGAATGGTGAGTCTATTTCAGAATTCACTGAGAGATTTAATAAGATGTATAGTAGAATCCCAGATGAGATAAAACCAACTGAAGCTTATGCTAAGATCACTTATACCAATGCATTTGATGCAAAATTATCTCTTTTGCTGAGTGAGAGAATATCCAATACCTTGCTATCAATGCAATATGCAACCATTGAGGTTGATTCCAACATCTTGGCATCTGACCGAATAAAGACCAGATTTAAAAAATACAAGAAAAAACAAAGAGAGGAATCCCCTGCCTCCTCTAACCCAACCAAATCTAATCCTAAACTTGATGAAATGACCAAAAGTTTGAAGGATCTGACATCTGAAATAGCTAAGCTGAAGTGAGAATCTAAAAAACCAAATAGAGCATTCCAAGGGGATGGGAACAAAAATCCAAACCAATTTAGAAGACTGAATGATGCCCCTCAGATAATGCAGAGAGAGAGGAGGAATGATGATGAACAAAGAGTAGTACCTCTTTTCCAAAATAATCATATCGAGGAGATGGATGCAGACAGTGATGTTGTGGATGATACTGCTGTTCTTTTCAATGAAACAAATTTTCACACTAGTCACTTTACGCAACAATATTATGAGGTAGCACAACTGTCAGATAAGTTGTGATCATAATAGAAAGACAAAGATTCCTCCCAAGCCAAATCTAAGCAAGGGTGCATTGGCTAAAGCTCACTAGCCTCCTCCATTTAAACCTGTTGTCCTAGAAGTAAAGGAAGCTGATAGACCACAAACATCCTTCATCCTATAGCATGATTTGAGCAAGACCAATATCCTTTTACCTCTGTCAGAATTATTGAAAAATGATCCTTTCAAACAATCCATTATGAAGGCTCTGCAACCACCTACTTCTGTTGTAAATTCTGATGTAATTAGTCTGCAGGATGAGAACCTAGCCATTACTGTGGGCCCACACATTGAGGATGGATTTGATGCTTCTTCACCATTCTACATATCTCTAAATGTCCATGAAAAGATCCTACATAATTGTCTCATGGGCTCAGGTGCCTCACACAATGTCAAGCCTAAAGTTGTTACGGTGGAACTAGGTCTGGAGATCACCAAGCCCTATCAAGACCTTTACTCCTTTGACTCCAAAAAAGTCAAATGTTTTCTATTAATAAAAGATCTGGTGGTTTCTTTGGCACAATTACCCATGAAAAGTGTAGTGATGGACATCGTTGTGGCCGACATTCCCCCCAAGTTTGGTATGATTTTGTCTAGGATGTGGGCCAAGAAGGTTGGGGGATCATTAAAAATATACCTCACATATGCCACCATCCCTGTTTTCGGAGGAGAGCACATGAGACTACACAAAGAGGTCATATTGGCCTATATTTTCAGCAACCATCAAAATGCAAGCAATCACGCAATTTATGCTTTTGAGGATGAGATTGGCTCATCTGTTTTTCTTCTAAATGGTGGTGAACCAGGAATTACAGTCACCAAATGAAAATATCATCTTTTGATAGATCACCAAAAACAAGTGTGGAAGATGTATTTCGATGTCTCTTCATCAAGAGAAGGTTTTGGGGCTGGTATATTCCTCATTTCCCTTGCACATGAGGTTATAACTCTCTCTTATAAGTTAGAATTTGAGACTACTAACAATATAGATGAGTATGAAGCTTTGGTGCTTGGATTGAGGGCTGCTAAAGACATGGCCATTGAAAATTTGGCAGTCTTTGGTGATTCTGAGTTGATCATCAATCAAGTCAAGAACATCTATTAAGATAAACAATAGAGGCTCAAACAATACAGGAATGAGGTGTGGGACTTGGTTGACAACTTCTTTCTAGCATTTAATATTTCCTTCATTCCTAGAGAGGCAAATGAGAAGGAAGATTCTTTGGCATTGACTGCCAGAACCTTTAGACCTCCCATTGGCCCAAATATCAAGTATCAGGTGGGAGTCAAACACAGGTCAACCATATTAGACAACATCATGCACTGATAGGTCTTTAGTGATGACGCGGAGCTGCAAATATTTCTGCAGACCATAGAAGAATTCTCCAGTATCTCTATATATCAAGAAGGTGAAGATCATGAATCAAAGAATCAACAGACATCTCATCTCCTGAACAAAGTGGCTAGCCACAACATTGTGGAACTTAAAGTGAACCACATCCCCAGGGGTCTAGTGCCACTGGAAAGGTTATTTTATAGTCATGATGTCTCCAAAGGAGTTGCCATACAAAATCAAGAAGAGGAAGTGATGGACTGCAACATTGGGACTGCTGAAAATACGAAAGTGGTAAAACTGTCCAAGGTACTACTTCCAGAACAAAAATATAAGTATGTCAGCCTCATGAATTTTTTTTTTGATATTTTTGCATGGTCGTATGAGGATTTGAAGACATTTGACACAAACATCATCCAACAATAAATCCCTCTGAAGGATAGTTCTAAGCCATTCATACAAAATATCAGAAAATTTAATCCCATGCTAATGTCTATAATTGAAAAAGAGTTGAAAAGAATGCTTGATGCCAAAATTATTGTGTCCTTGAGGTACTCAGATTGGGTGGCCAACTTGGTACCTGTGAGAAAAAAGAGTGGGGAAATATGCTTCTGTGTTGATTTTTGAAATCTCAACAAGTGTTCTTTAAAATACGACTACCCCTTGTTGGCGCAGAATTGATCAGACCAGGGTCCTTCTCAGGTTTCGAACAAAAGGTATCGAGGTAGTCTAGAGCGTTGGAATTTTCATCTTCCTTGAAGGGAAAAAGTCTCACCCAAAGCACAACCATGAAAAGTAAAATAGGGAAGGGTAAGAAGAATGCTTAGAAAAATCCATACAATCTCAGGATATCTGTTAGTCTTACGTAAAATAGATTAAACCCAGAACTGTGTGAACATTCCTAACTCAGATTAAAGAAAACAGAGATGCGTTGCATTCATAATGAAACTATATCCCATTAATCATATCTGACATAAAGACAACATGAAACAAAATTCAAGATAATCTGAAGCTAAACAGACACAATATTTTCAAAATTTGGGTCTCTCTTTGTATTAACTTCATATGGTTCTTCTCAATTACATAATGCTACTCAGATACATACACAGCTCGGTCATGCCAAAACTTAACAACAATACTCTATTACCGATAGACAAGGTTAACCCAAACCCTTTCTCTTTCAACATTACAATAGGACATGACTCTGTTACAACCTTGGTTTGGTTCCAAGACCCAGACTCTATAACTCTAGCTAACATTTACCCAAAATGGAAAACAACAAAGAACTCAAACTCATTCCAACAACCATCTAGACAACTATCTAAACAATTAACAATCAACCCTTTACAGTCATATTCATCCAGTATATATAAGCCAACTGAGATTTTTGGGTTTGAGACTTCACATGCTTTCTTGTTCTTGTTATGTTTTAACTTCTTTATCCTTGCGGGTGTTGCGCTGTCCTTCCTTCCAGCCGTTTTTGGTTTCTTTGTTTGTTTTGTTGTCCAGCTCCTCTGTGACTTGCGCAACTTTTGTTTGACCAAAATTGGAATTGCAACATTCCTTGCACATCTTCTAACAACAAAAACAAAGGGCCCAACAGGTTCCGACCACAATCCTTGACTCGTCCTCGAGTCAAGTCCTTGGTTCTTTTGTGGTCTCTGGACTGGCCTGTTTCTTTCCTCTGTCTTCTTTTTCTGATTTTATCCCAGTTTATGCCCAAGTTCTTTCCTTTTCCACCTCTTCAAATGAAGGGCCCATATCCGGGACCAATTCCAGGGCTCTCTTCTTTACTCCTTGGAAATTGATGACCTTGTCCTGCCACTTCCTGGCGAGGAGTGAAGATTCAACCACGAACTGCTGAGTCACGTCTGTAATGAATCCCTTAGGCTTGGACGCGATCAAATATTTCCACTCTGAGTCAGCTGTAGCATCTACCTAGTGCATCTGCAGATAGGTTGTCTGAATGACAGGTCAAAACTCCCGTAACTATTTCTTAGTTACTGATTGTACTTCAAATAAGGCATTTATCTTGTTGTCTGCTCGTTGGATCTAGTAGAATTTATCTTGTTTCTGTAGTGGATCCATGGTGGTGGAAATGTCCTCGTTGAGCAACTGGATCTTCATGTGCAAGTCCTCTAGAGTCTGGTTGTTCCATGAGATGATACCCATCCAGTCACTAACTTCCCGAAAAATCCTTGTGTATTTTGCAGTTCTCTTGTGCAAGGTTTCTCTTGTGTTATTTCCTTTGAGCACAACTCTTTCCATTTGATCTTGAATCTTATGGGGTTGCTATTATGCTTCCATTTGACTCTCCCTCAACTGTGCTTCAAGGTTCTCTGTGCAAATGGCCAGTTCCGACCATGCTACCTGGAGTAGCTTGATTTTCTATACCGAATCTCTTGCTGCACTAGATTTAGGAAGTTGGGGTGTTGTCCTTCGGATTATTGGCTAGGCTTTTGCAATATTTTCCTAGACCTTTTCCATTTTATTCTCCACCTGGGTCTTTGCATACTCCTCCTGCGTCTGGGGTGCTTGCGCAAGGAGTGCTTCCTCCTTGCAAAATTCTGCTTCCCATTCGGCCTATTGGAGCCTCTACTCAAGCTGATTAGTTGAAGCTTTGATCATCCCTATTAGATGTGATGATGGCCATTGAGCAAGGTCACCAGAAGAAGTAGTAGCCTCCCTGGGTACTTAGACCTGCAGTGGGAGTCCACTGGTCGTTGAGTGTTCTGATGATGTCTCCACCTCTTCCTCCCTTGTAGATGGACCTTGTGGCTGCTGCACAAGTCTCATCCTTATCGATGATGGAAGTAATGTGAGCATCTTCGTTTTCACTAGGCAAAGCTGCACCAACTCTGCACATTGCTGTGGGTTATGGAGTACTAGCTCCAGTTGTTCTTGAAACAAAGTTCCACTCTATCCTGACGCAGTTTTAGGTTCATTCTAAACCTCTAGTACTTCTGCCTCTTTCTGGACAATGATGTATGTGGTTCCGCCTCTTTGGATGGCAATCTCAACATTGGCTGTTGAGAGAGGGCGCTGAGGGCTTGGGGCTTGTAGTATTGGAAAAATTTGAGTCTCTAACGAAGGAAGAGTGTCGTGGATCAATACAAATGGAAAAAATTGACTGGCTTGAGACTTCTGGGGTCATACCAGTGAGTTATGGTACCGGCTCAGGTAGTTCGGGGGGGTCCAACTACATGGGCTCAGGTTCAATGGTTTTGGGTTGGATGGTCATTTCTTGTGGTGGCAATTGGGGTTGTGGGGGTGATGCGGGTTGTTTGATGATGATGGTGGTGGATGTAGTGGTATCAAGATCATCATCATCCTGGATGTCAATGATAGTTTGGGCTTCTTGAGTAAGAGGTATGATTGATGAGATTTACTGAGGATTCAAGATCTTCACTAGGGAGAGCCCTGTCCTGGGTTTCTTTACCAAAGGGTCTGCAATGAAATATGCATTAAATATGTCATTGACATCTTTACCTGTCAACATAGCTTGCTCCAAAAGCTGTAGAAACATGGGAAATGTCCTCTTCTTGCGTTCCAGCAGTTTCGTCTCCTCTTCCTCCTTCTTTGAGTCTGTATGCATTAGAGCATCTTGCTTTCTCTCCTTTGGGTTAGAGCTTGGTCCTACCCCTGATTCTTGTCCCTTTTTCTTCAAGAGCTCCACAGGTAGAAGGTAGTGCATCCCCGAATTGCACAGGTTGCGTTTCACTCATGGCCATGACATTACTTCCTTGTCAAAGGCCTCCTCATCTAGGTATAATGGCAACATGCATGAGTGAAAGTATTTAGATTTGACATGCTTGGGCCAAACAAAAGTATGGTGGCGGTTCAACCTAAGCACAATATTCCTCGTGTTCAGGTTGAGAAGCTCATGTGGTACGCACAACCTTTGAGTTGCATCTAATAGCCGATTGTACCACTTCAAGAATGCTGCATTGTTGAATGTTGTGTTCTCCGAGTTTGACCTTGAGTGCCAAGGCTCGAATATCTTCTCTAATCGACCTTTATCTATTGGTGATAATGGTCTTCCTGAGGGTGGCGTCCACTTCAGCATGGCGAATGCAATGAGCAGGTATCCATAGGTGAAGGTGCCTTCCTTCTCCTGAGATTCCTTACATGCTATCAGGAGTTCTTCCAACAGGTAGCTACACCAATTGAACGCCGCTCCATTGGCACAAAAATCCGCCTTGACAGGGAATCCAACATGCACTTGCCCTTGTAGTGGGACCTCATTACCTTGCTAACAATCACATAGCAAGCTGTTCTGACTGTATCTGGTAAAATGGGGTCAATCTTGGCTCTGCGCCCCCCTCTTTAAGTATGAAATCTTTCATACTGGCTAGGTTCTCCCTTTTTATTCCCATGTTTACTAGGGCCTTGGAACCCTTTTGATACATCCTTGCCTTTGATGGATAGTCCCGTGAGTTGATGGATATCCTCTGCATGAATGGGATACCGTCTGTCAAGCCATAAGCTTCTATCATGCACCTGAATGATAAGTAATTTGGTACACCACACAATCTCGCCAGTAGTGCCAAAAACTGGCAAGTCTCGAAGATTCATGATTGTGGAGTTGAAGAGGTTGACAAACTTCGGATTAGACATGAATTACATCCCTCCCATCTCATCTGGAGCCACATTCCAAAACATGTCAATGTTCATCTATGGGAATAACACATGGTCTATCAAGTCAAGGTCAAGGAGCTTCACTTGCTCGACCTTTCCTTTACGGTCACCCACAACCTCAACCCGGGGATCACACGACTCATCTAGAACTACTTCTTTAGAGATTTAACTTTGACTTCCTTTATCTCTCGAAATCGATTCTTTGGACTGCTGATATACTTAGACCGACTGTACTAGGCTTCGTGGTCATGACTGAGAGAATTTTGCAGTTTCTATGATAGTTTAGAAATCTCAAACACAAAATAGAAAACAATAAGTCTTACGCTGAGTGTATGCAACCTTATACTCAGATCAGCTGGTAGGCTTTGTCATTACCCCTAAGGCACTCATGATTAACACTATAGGCACATGCTGGAGCTGAGGTGCCCGATGAGACTATTTAATGGGGTAAATCTACTGGGAGATTCTGGCATTTATTGAACAAGTTGGACAGGGATGTGGCTGACCTCAGGCCTTACCATTTGAACGGTTGAGAATCCTGGCATGAATACCGATGGAATCTTCGCATATCGGGGCTTTATGGTCTAACAGAGTTTGGACGGGTTACTGTAGTGATCATGAATGCTATGACTGGATGGGGTGCGTGTGACACATGGAATGAGATTCCGTTCATATTTTCTCTCCCTCCAACCACAATGGGGTCCCCATCATATTTAATGACTTCATTTAATGTACTTGTGGCTCTTTTGATCCCATGCTGCTGAGTAATCAGTTTTGCACCAAAGTAATGATTAGACTAAAAAATGAAATACAATTCATGATGCAACATTGCACACTCCAAATTTATTAACTGAATTTAAAGAAATTACAAAAATTCAAACCTAACTACTATACATGCTCCTTTGGAGTGGAGCAACAGTCCTTTAGCTCAGTCATGAGAAATATAAGGTTTCAGGCGAGCGCCATTCACCCATCCTGGATGAAGTATACCATCCATTTGTGCTAGTTTGACTGCGCCAGAGTGTCAGATCTCAACAACTATAAATGGGCCCAACCAATGCATGCGCAACTTGCTTGGATGTTTCTAGTATCAACTGTCATAAAGTAGGACCTTATCTCCTTGCACAAATGTTTTGGCCTTAATATGCCTGTTATGCGAGGTCTTATGCATGGATTTCTCAATTGATTGATGAAAGTCTACTAAAAACATGGTCTCATCAAGTTCTTGCAACTCCATAACTCTCCACACAACTGATTCATCCTCTGACATATGTGTAACCTGTGCGATGTAGAGACTCAGGATAATGAATTCTGCAAGTACCACAACCTCTTTCCCACATAATATCTGAAATGGAGTATACTTGTGAAGTTTCTTCGTGGTCATCCTGTAAGCCCACAAAACTGTTGGGACTATGTCATCCCAATCTTCCCTATTTGCACAACAAACCTTCGACAAACCCCTTTCCAAAATCTTGTTGAACACTTCCACTGTGCCATTGGATTGTGGATGGTAGGGGCTACTTTTATGATGTTGGATTAATAACTCTGTTGTAAGCTTTGCTATTGTACTACTTATAAAATGACCACCCTGATCACTAGTCAGAATCCTAGGGCATCCAAACCGAGTGATAATGTTTTCAAAGATAAAAGTGGCATCGATATCAATCGAAAAATCTCGAACAACTGCTGCCTCATCCCATCGTGTTAGGTAATAGGTTGAAGTGATAATATACTTGACCTTTGAGTGCTTAGCCGTGGGGTTGGTCGGTCCAATAAAATCAACTGCCCACTTCTCAAATACTTTCAGATCTCGAACTGGCTAAAGAGGCAATTCGTCTCGTCTTGATGGCTTACCTACTCTATGGGAAATGTCACAAGATATAGCATACTCCTTCGCATATTTGAAGAGCATGGCCCACCATAATCCAACTTGGAGGACTTTCTACGTAGTGGAATTACCTCCGACATGGGCTCCCCCAAGTCCACTGTGGCACTCCCAGAGGATGTCCTATCTTTCATGGTCCAAAACACACCTCTTGAGGATACTGTCTAGGCCCAACTTATACAATGTCCCTGCGATCAATTGATAGTTCACTACTGGAACTACCATGTAGCGTTTTTGAGTTGCGGAGTATGTTTTAGGGCAGGCCTCTGTACTCAAGAAAATTTCTATGTATTCCAGGAATTTTGGTACTGCCTCAACTCGGAACAGGTGTACATCTGGGAGTTGATCATGGGTTGCTCTGCCACTCTCCCCTGACTCCAATCTGGAAAAATGATTGGGACCCACGTTGCATCTTTCAGGTTTGATGATCACCTCGAATGAAAATCCTTGAAACAATAACAACCATCAACAAATTCTTCCTTCCAACACATGCTTGTTAACTAGATACTTTAACGCAGAATGACCCATAAATATTTTAAAATGAGAGCCCGACAAGTAATGTCTAAACTTTTGTAAAGCATAAATCATAACCAAACCCTCCCTTTTTGTGGTTGTATAGTTTCATTTAGCTTGTGATAGCTTCTTGCTAGCAAAATGTATGGGATGATCCGTATTTCCATCTCCTGGTTGTGCTAAGATGGCTCCCAGGGCAATACCTGATGCATCCATGTGTACATGAAATTCCTTTTCCCAATTTGGAAATATCAAAATAGGTGTTGTGCTTAGCTTTTCCTTCAGGATGTCAAATGCTTGATCACACTCTGGTGTCCACTGGAACAATTAAGATTTCTTTAGTAGATTTTCTAGGGGTGCAGTAATAGTCGCATACCTTTTGATGAACTTGCGATAGTACCGTGTGTGCCCCAGCGTTGAGCACAACTGTTTACCGCTTGTAGGTAGTGGCATATTCAAAATGACCGCAACTTTGGTTGGGTCTATCGACACTCCTTCTTGGCATACTATGTGGCCTAACAAATTTTCATGTGGCACATAGAAGATACACTTTCTGAGGTTTAAATATATCTACAGCTCCCTACATCGATCAAAAATCAGCCGTATTAGCGCTACATGGTCTTTCAGTAGACTTTACAACGTCCAGTCATCCATATAAACTTCTATAAATTTGTGAATGAATTCTTAGAAGGATTCTATCAAAATCCGGGAAAAAACTGTAGGTTCATTCTTTAGACCAAAGGGCATCACATTATATGAAAATGACCCCCATTCTGTTATGAATGTGGTCTTCTTTTTTTCTTCCTCGGTATTTCTCACTTGGTGATACCCCGAAAATCCATTCGTAAATGAGTAAGACTCTTTCCCTACAACTTGTTCTAGTACCTCGTCAGTAAAAGGTGTGGGAAAAGGGTCATGCACATATGAAGACTTAAGGCTTCTGTATTCTACACATACCCTAAGGTCCTATATACCTTTCTTGTTTTGGATGACCATGGGGCTAACCCACTCTACTTCTTCAATTGGAAAAATAAGTCTGGCCTTAAGCATCTTGTCTATTTCCCTCTTAACCTTATCTTTCACCATGGGGTTAAGATGATATGGTCTATGCCTTACAGGTTTTGAACCTGGTTTTAGTTCAATTTTCATCTCTCCCATAACTCCTTTTATCCCTTTTAACTATGAGAATGTATTTGGGAATAAGTCCTCATACTTCCGCAACATGATATGTATTTGCTGGTTGGTTTGCTCATCCCAATAATATTCTATGACAACTAACTTGGGTTTCTTAATAGTTCCTATGTTGACTTTTCACAACTTCAATGAATGGTTATAAGAGATATCGGTCTGACTGGGTAGTGTGTTATGGATTTCTCTACTTCCTTCCATTTCCTTAATGCCTAAGTTTCTCAGTTCTTCTAAATCATCAGGGTTTTCCAAATCCTTCTTGATTTTATATCATTCTATGAGTGTCTTGTCCGTGTCCAAGTGAAGGTTAGACTGAAGGAATTGACTATGCTTGGCACACACCACTAGGTCCGATTTCTGTTTACAAACATCGATAAAAATAATTTATTTAATTCTTTGCAGGACTATCTTAAGATCAGGGTTCTTACTTGTAAAATAGAAGTCCTTGCAAAATTGGTCTGCTAATGTTTTCCAACTACTGGTTTGCCTTCTAGTCTCTTCATGGATGTACTAGGATTTCGGTATCAGACCTAGAGAATGGGGAAACACTTGAACCCACATGTGATATGGTACTTCCGCAACCTACCACTATCTTACAGATTGTTCGATATGTTTTCTTAGGATCAGACTGTCCATCAAAAAATTGCGCAACTTGAAAATCCATTTGCATCTCTGATTTCAGTTGCTCCTTTTCTTGAAATTGACATCAGATATCATGCTTCACATCCTCCCAGTTCTTAATTGCTGCTTTGTGGCTATCCCACCACCTGGAAGGGGTGTCTTCCAGGGTTAAGTCCAGAACTACGATCCTTTGATCTTCTGCTATCTTTTCTTCCATTCTAACCAAAAAAATGCCAAGGTTTGAGGTACCATTGTATGTCACATGTTCTCTGACCTTAGTTCCAACCCATCTCATTGCTCTGATAGTTTCATGTCATCTTGAAAATCTTTCATATGCACCCTGTTGCCAACTGTCAAATGCTAGTTCTGAATCTCCATGCGCTGATTTTATGCTCCTCCAACTTACTGATCCATTGGCTGTAGGATTGATGTAGTATTCTCTCTTTCCTGCTATTACAATGTATAACTAATTTATATACTCTCTTTCCATATTGTTATCCATTGGCTCTGTGTATAGAGGGCCTACATATAGATCCAAGGGCTGAAATACTTTTATTCTGTCTGCTTCAAATGTCATAGTATCCCTCTTTAGGTCAATAACATCATAGTTATCATAAGCCCAATCAATACCAAGTAGTGTTGGATAAGGGTCCTTATCCCCCATGATTTCGATCACCTCAAAATCAGCTACAGTCTTTACTCCCACAACATCTATCTCCACATTCTCCAACCTTCCTATTGGGAAAATACGATACTAATTGGCCATTCTCAACTGGATTGGGGAATATGTCAACTATGGTTTCCCTAAAGCTTTCCAAGTCTTTTTAGGCAACATGTTAACATTATATCCTATATCTAACATAAAATCCTTAATCTCAAACTCATCTAGCTGGGATGCTAGTCTAAACTCTTTCCCAGTCCGTATTTTCCTTCTTTTCACTCTCTGAGCATTCTTCTTAGGAAGATTAGTCATTATTCTATCTCTCGAGGATTCCTTCGTTCCTAGGATTAGATATAAAGCATTGAGTAACTTTTCTGTCAGCTGCTCATTCCCAAGAATATAAAAAAAAAATGAAACCAAAGGTTGACTACATTTTGCGACTTCTCTGGTTGTCTCATCAGGATTACAAAGTTTCGGGGTGTAGGGGGTGAGGTATGGAATTGTGAATTTTTAGAATAAATGGTGGGATGAGGGGGGTTTTCTTCCATTTCAGGGCTAGGGATTCTCTGGAATACTTCTATTTCATTTTTAAAGAATAACTTTTGTTTCAGAGGGTCATACATGTCCTCGTTGGGCGTTGCTTTCTGGATCTTAGGCAGATTATCAACATCTGCGCCAATATTTTATCCTCCTCGAGTAATGATATTAATATTGGGTATTTTTCCACTGACAAACCTCTTTATCTCTAAGCTGATGAATTTGGCTCCTCATGGATGTGCCCTATCTTCCCATTTCACAATTAGCTATGGGTAGTCTTCAATTGCATTTCCATTGGTTCTACAGTGTGAGCACGATGGCCATCTCGATTAAGGAAAATCCATATCCATGTGACCTTTCTCATCATAGTTGTAGCATTTACTTGGTCCCCTTCCTCTGGTTCTTCCTCCTTTGAAGTCTCCTCCAACTTCATCTCCTCTACCCCTTCCCGATCCTGGAGGGGTTTCATTCACCCTGAATGATGTTCGATCCAATCTATCCGCAAGTGTATCCAACGCTCTACACTGATTCATAGCATGCATGGTAGATGCACATCAATCACAGTGTACAATATTCGGTATGGTAGAGTACTTTTGGATAATAGGGAATTGCCTTGGCGTATGCCCATGAATTTGATAGATCTCACAAAACCCAGCTGACTGCGATGGTTGATTTCCTGGAAAGGCATGATATAGGGTTGGGGTATGGAATGGTAAATTCGAAGATACTTGCACAAATCCTCCCCTAGGTCTTGATGAGGGTCCCATTAGATTGTGAAAAGTTCCCATTCCCCTCATACATGGACATCCATTCTCTAGATGCCCCTCTGTTTAGCATTTGGTACACTAGACTTGTGGTCGTCTTGATCTGAGTATCGTCAATTCTTGAATCTTCTTTATCAGTGTTGAATCTTCTTGAATCTTCCTTGTAGTTGCACCAAATTTGCATATGTTGGGGGTATGGTAACCCTTAGGCTCTCTGGATATCCTGCCATGGCTTCAATCTTCATTGATTGTTCCAAGGCATCTGTCAAGGAGGCTATCTGTTGTTGTGTTAACGAAATTCGTGTCAGAGGTAAAAATCCCTATATGTACCATTCTCTTTGGTGATGTTCATGAATTGGATGTGTTAGCCTCCCAATGGCATCCTTAAAATTATGACTATATTCCCAAGCTGATTCTCCTTCCCTCTGCTGAATCTCACACAACTCAGATAGAGCTTGTTGTTCTGATTGAGGAAACTTAAAATACACTATGAATTTTATCCGAACTTGGCCAAGTGTGAATACCTATCCTTGCACTCCTCCTGGCTCAATAGCCTTCATGTACCATTTGAGAGAATGAACTCTCAAGGTAGTCTGGAATTCAACCAATCTATTTGCATCTAGAGTTCCTCTAGACCTCCGAATTGCTTCACATAGAAACCGATGCTGCTCAACATCCTCATCTCCTTTACCCAAAAATTTTGGGTATCGAGTGATCGAGCCTCCCGCGTTTCCAGCCATTGTTGATCTTACTACTCCTATCAAAGTAAACCCTAACTATCCTAGTTGTGATATACTAGGGGATCCCAATATCCTCTAAGTATTCGTACTCACCAGCTGTGACTGACTGAATTGAAATAGGAATAACCTAATAAGGTAATATATAATTTACCACTGGTATAGAAGACACTTGGGGGACCGGTGATTCGGGGCTGGTTCCACTGGATTCTGGGTGAGTTTCTTTGATCCGGAGGGTCTCGTTCTCATCCTTTGGAGTGGTCTCTTTGGTCGGGCTCCCAATCTTTCCTAGTATCGGGGCTGAATCTTCCCTTTCTTCTACAAGATCCATGCCATCTTGATCTTCTCTTGATTCTACACATTCTTCTTCTTGTCCACCCTCTCGGGACTTCTTTCTCTTTGGGCTTCTCTCTCACTTAGTCTTTGCCTAGCCAGTCTTATCATCTTCCTTAACCCTTGCTCCTTTCCTTCATTGACTTCTCTTGGTCCGAGCTCTTTCCTCAACAACTTAGACTGCTTCACTTCTTTCTTGATCTTACCGCGCCACCACTTCTCAACTATGGCTGCTCTTTTCAAGGCTCGCTCATTCCTTGTGTCCATTTCTTGCCGCTCCCCCATTTATCAAAGAACCCTCTCCCCTTTCTCAGGCTATGATCCCACCCCAAAGTCACTCCACCCCAAGCATGGGTGTTTAAAATGTCATCTCAGTCAGAGAGATGTTCAACATCCCCTCCTCCATCAAGAATACCTTAATCCATAAGGGAATTTCTCTCAGTACCCTTCCCCGTGCGTCTTGCTTGAAATCTGCTTTTGCCCTTGAAAAAGACTGGTGGTTCTTAGCTACAAACTCAATAATGTATCTTTCCAGTGTTGTATTGACCCAAAAATCAACTGCTTGCGTGATCGAGTGATCCAACTGATAAAGCACTACAATATTTTATGTATCCCAAGTACAGGTCATTTTGACTCATTCTTGGAATTCCAGAGCTTCTTGGAGCCTCTCTATCCAATGTTATAGTTCTTTCGGAAATTTATCCCAGAATATCTCGTACTGGTTGCTTGATCTTTCTTAGTAAAAGATAACCTCTCTTGTATCTTTCACTGATTTACCTCACAACTCTGCTTCTTTCCATATGAAGGTGTCGCAATATTTCTCCCACCAATGGTGAATATCGGATTGGTGGATCTGTGGAAGCATTCTCCCTATAGGTTCCCTCTTGAAGTAGGTCCTGTTAACATAACTATTTTGTTGGCGTGTAATTGATCAGACCAGGGTCCTTCTTAGGTTACCAACAAAAGGTACCAAGGTAGTATAGAGCGCTGGAATTTTCATCTTCCTTGAAGGGAAGAAGTCTCACCCGAAGTGCAACCAAGACAAGGAAAATAGGGAAGGGTAAGAAGAATGCTTAAACAAATCCATACAATCTCAGGATCTCTATTAGTCTTGTGCAAGACAGATTAAACCCATAACTGTGTGAACATTCCTAACTCAAATTAAAGAAAACAGAGTTGCATTGCACTCATAAAGAAACTATATCCCATTAATCAGATCTGACATAAAGACAACATGAAACAACATTCAAGATAATCTGAAGCTAAACAAACACAATATTTTCAAAATTTGTGTCTCTCTTTGTATTAACTTCATGTGGTTCTTTTCAATTACATAATGCTACTCAGATACATACACAACTTGGTCATTCATGAACTTAACAACAATACTCTATTACTGAGAGACAAGGTTAACCCGAACCCTTTCTCTTTCAACATTACAACAGGACATGACTCTATTACAGACTTGGTCTAGTTCCAAGACCCAGACTCTAGAACTCTAGCTAACATTTACCCAAAATGGACAACAACACATAACTCAAACTCATTCCAACAACCATCTAGAATACTATCTGAACAATTAACAATCAACCCTTTACAATCATATTCATCCCGTATATATAATCCAATTGTGATTTTCGGGTTTGAGACTTCTCATGATTTCTTGTTCTTGTTTTGTTGTAACTTATTTCTCCATGCTAGTGTTGCACTGTCCTTCTTTCCAACCATTTTCAGTTTCTTTCTTTGTTTTGCTATCCAACTCCTCTGTGACTTGTGCAGATTCTGTTTGACCAAAATTGGAACTGTAGCATTCCTTGCGCAACTTCTAACAACAAAAACGAAGGGCCCAACACCCCCTACGCAAGATGGAACATATTTTACAAAGGGTAGTAGGTGCCCACATAATTTCCTTGCTAGATGGGTACTCTAGTTATAACCAGATAGCAGTATGTGAAGCAGACAAAGAAAAAACAACATTCACCACCCCTTGGGGAAATTTATGTATGAGAAAATGCCCTTTGGGATGATGAACACAGGGGCCACTTTTCATAGGGCTATGGATGTATCTTTCATGGGTAAGAAATATAAATTTATGGTTATATATTTGGATGACATCACCATTTTCTCCAAATAAGATGAAGAGCATTTACAACACCTTAAGTAGATTTTTCGAAATTGCAGAAGTTATGGGATCTCCTTGAATCCCAGAAGGTAAAACTCCTTAGCCACATCATATTAGTAGGAGATATAAAAATAGACCCTAAGAGAGGAGGCCATTCAAAAAATTGAAATTCCCATAAATAAGAAGCCTATTCAGTCTTTTATTGGCATAATACATTTTTTGAGGCGCTTTGTGCCAAACTTTGCTGAAATCATAAGGCCTATCACCAACATGCTGAAGAAAGATGCTGTTATCAAGTGGTCACATGAGGAAAAATAAACATTCCAGAGGATCAAACAAGCCTTGGTTGAAGCCCATATATTAGTTAGCCCTGACTATGTCAAATAGTTCTTCATCTTTTATTTCTCCTCTGAGGAAACCATTGCTGATGTGCCACTGCAAAAGAATGAAGAAGGACATGAACAACCCACAGCCTTTTTCAGCAAAGCCCTTCGAGATGCTGAATTGAAGTATTATATATTAGAAAAGAATGCCTATTCATTGGTCAAAGAATTGAAAGCCTTCAGGGTTTATGTGTTACAGTCTAGCACAACAGTCTATGTTCCTAGCAGCAGTGTCAAAGAGATTATGGTCTAGCCAGATAATGAAGGAAAAAGAGGGAAATGGATTGTCAAATTGCTGGAGTATGACTTGCAAATAAATCCTACCAAGCTGATCAAGGGAAAGGGACTTGCCAAGTTGTTATATTCACCTTAGAAACTACTCCTCTTCACCTTGGTACATATATATTATTTACTTTTTGTAGCACCTAGAATGACCACCAGATTTGAAGAAGACAAGGGCCAGATCCCTGAAATTAAAAGCTATAAAATTTTGTATTTTAAATCAGAACCTGTACTCAAGGTATCCTGCTAGCATCCTATTAAAGTGTCTTCATGAAAATGAAGCTAAACATGTCATAAAGGATATGCATAGGGGAGTTTGTGGGGGACAACAACATTGGAAAGATACAAACCTCAAGCTTCTAAGGGCAGGGTACTACTGGCCCACCCTTTTCTCTGATGTATTCACTACAGTAAGGACATGCAATGAATGTCAAAATTTTGCAGGCAAGCATAAGTTACTCTCACTTCCCCTGAAACCTATCATTACTAGTGGCCCCTTTTAACAATGGGGACTAGATTTCATATGTGAGACAAATCCACCCTCTAGTGGGAAGCATAAGTGGATCCTCATTGCCACTGACTACTTTACCAAATGGATAGAGGCTGTGCCCACTATGAATGCTACTGACAAAGTGATTATGAACTTTTTGGAAACCAATATCTTTTCCAGGTTCAGTTGCCCTAGAAAATTTGTAACAGACAATGCCCAAACATTCAATTCCAAAGCCACGATTGACTTCTGTGGCAGCCATAACAGCACCTTGATACATTCCATGCCCTATTATCCTCATGGGAATGGGATGGCCATGTCATCAAACAAGAACCTTATTAGGATCATCAAGAAATTGTTAACTAAAAACAAGAAATCCTACGAATCTAAACTTAAGTATGCCTTGTGGGTTGATAGGATCGACACCAAGAGATCCTTGGGAACCTCACCATTTCATATAGTATATGGGATATATGTTGTCTTCCCCACTCAGCTTGGTCTACCAGTTTTGAAATTCCTACAGGAAGAAATGGAGGATCCAAATGACATCTAGAGGAGAATATTTCAGTTTATAAAAGTTCAACAGAAAAGGGAGGCACTGAGTTAGATCACTGAAGCATACCAAAGCAAGATCAAATCAAATTTTTATAAGAAAACCAAGAAGGGGATCTTTCGAGAAGGAGACCTAGTCCTAAGGTGGGATGCCAGAAGGGAAGAAAAGTCCAAGCATGCTAAGTTCGATAACCTCTGGTTTGGTCCTTTTAAGGTGGTTGAGGTTCTGGAAAATAACACATTTGTCTTACACAATTTGGATGATATTGAACCCTTTTTGGGGCCTAGTAAATGGGCACTTCCTGAAACACTATTTTTCTTGAAAGACTGAGGGAAGGTCCCTCTTGTACCATAATTGTTTTCCTTTTTCATTTTTGATTAGTTAATTTTCTTGTGAATAAAGACTCCATAGCCCAACAAAGGCACTGGGGTGTATTTTTAGTTTTGAGTTCAATAAGATGCATGGCTTAGAGAGAGTAGAAGATATACATGATCGAAAGAGAGAAACATAGGTAAGATGAGGAAGGCAGGAGCAAGTTATTTAATTCCAAGGCACTGATATGCTGTTCTTAAGCACCTCACAGTGAAGTGCTATCCCTAGTTGGAGCCAATGTTGAGACCTAAGTCTGCACCCTTGCCCCTCCTGTCTCTTTTCCCTATGCCTTCATCATTATTATTTCTCTTTTGATTGATTGAGTCAATTTCCCTCTCTAAATGACTTGGCTTTTTATCATTATATTTCTTGATTGATTCTTTGCGCAAATTGTTTCTTTTTTCTTGAAGGATAATTTCATGTCGTGATTTGGTTCGACAATACTTGTCATCACGTTTTCCATTGATTAAGAATGCAATAGGTCCACCAAGTATTTTGTGTGCACAAGGAACTCTTGTGAACATAACACAACAATTTAGAACAATGTTTTTCGGACATGGATTGTGAAAATAGACAGGTTAAAATTTCAATGACGACGATCCAACGGGCCATCAGATCAATGACTCTCACACTTTTCGGTTTCCAGAGCTCATGCTAGGTTTAATCGCAAGATTCACACATAAGTCACTCCGTGACTTCGACGCCGAAATTTCCAAGCACAATATCCAAAAACTCCCGAACATAGAACCATCACATCTCTTCAACGATCTTCCTCTTGGAATTTCGAAACACATCACTCAAAGACTCCTGAATGATGAAACACTAATGCCACGTTAGCGACAGTGACGTCATGGACATGTCAGAGCCATAGATCTAAAGTGCCAATTAGCTGAAGAGCCAACGTGCCGAGCAATGACAATGACGTCATCGACACGTCAGATCCAAATCGTCGAAGTGCCAATCAACCAAAGAGCTGATGACACATGGCACACTCATATCACGACACATGACACTCATATAAAGCATATTTGGGTTTGTCATTTGTACTATTTTGAGTGACATGTGTCACCCTTATTTATGTGGCACGTTAATGATATAACACATCAGACTGCCACATCACTCTGGGAGGTTAGTTGTCCGGGAGATATCTACACTCTACATTTAAAAACTCTCGAAGAGCCAAAGTCCCAAAGTGCTAGAGACACGTAGCGCTCATCTACAAAGACACATAACGCTCATCTACACTGACACGTAGCATTCATTCATAGTGACATGTGGCATCCATTGGTCGGTGACACATGGCACTCATTTCGAGCATTTTCAACATGCCATTTTCCCTATTCCAGGTGACACATGTCACCCTTCTTTTCATGACACATCATCGTTTGTGATGTCACAGCTGCCATGTCACTCTGGGGAAATTTCCTCCAGGAGATTTTGATCGAGAGTTAACATAGTTTCCAAAAGCGTTGGAGTCCAAACTCCTGAATGCCAAATGATTAAGGGATAATCCTAGGTTAATTAAGATAAACGTTATTAGCACTCCGGGGGATTTCAAATCAAAGCAATCACAGTTCTCCGAACCCCTAAAGTGTCAGAGTGCCAAACAACCAAAGTGGGTCCTGCACTACCATGTCACTCCGCAACATTGTCATAGTCACAATCTTTCGAAATAATTAAAGTCTTAATCTTGGGTTAATTAGCATAAGTGATGGTTAGTGACTCCGGGCCTCCGGGAGATATGAATATTCTGTGCTGCAAACTCCTGAACGTCGAAATCCTGGAATGACTTATTTCCGTTAATGGCATATTTTAAAATTTTAAAGGGGCTCCAAACCAAGGAGGGATGAGCCAATCCACATCATCATATTTCCCATCAGGCAGTAGCTCGACGATAGCCAACAGGTACAAAACAAAATTTTTGAAATCCAGAGCCTGCAATGCCAAACTAGAATTGGGGAAGCTATAATCTAGACTACAGAAAGAATATTAGAGACTTGGGGAGAACACCAGATGATTTTCTTCTTTAATTTCCAATACATTGAATTATCTCCAGTGGCATCCAACAACACACATGCATGCACATGATCAATATATAACTCGATTCTGTCAATCCTAGTCATTTTCTGTTAGATCTCATTTCTCTTCAGCGTATTCATCGGTCTAATTTTTTTTTTTTTGTTTGTTNGTTGGATTTTTTGTCCCCGCAAGTTTTGAACCGGTGAATTCAACATCATGGAGTGGCTTAACAACACACTCCGTCACCGGCTGTTCTACACCTCGGGGACTTCATCAGTCTAATTTTATCATAAATAGCAGTTTTTAATTGTTTAGTTCAAGACTCTTTTAAGTTTAAATCATAATAAGTGGTCTTTTTTGTGTGATAAGAACCACTCTTTTTGATTAAGTTGACTGTGAAGTATACATTACTATACTCCAACAATTTTCGTTAAGTTAATAAGTTGTTTTACAACTGGTAGTTTAGAGTTAAGTCTCAGTCCCAGATGGAAGAGAGCCTCCACAACTCTTATAAATATGCAGTTTTTGTAAGTTTTGAGGGGTCACTTTTTTGGTAGAAAATATCAATACAAAAATTGGTTGGACCCATTCTGCGCATGGATTAAATCTCTCTACCTAGTGAAGATACTATTGATGACGATGTGTTTGTGTCCAAATTCGTATATGTTTCTTATCTTGAATACAGTTTTGAAAGGTGCGAAGTACGTTTCTTTTCCTTCAGATACTGTATAACTTGTCCTTATTAATATGCAATCTGTGATAACAACTATGCTTTGATGAAGATTTGTTTTTGTTACAACCTGTGGGAATCACTATTTTTTTGGTACATGTTTAATGCTTGAAATGATATTTTGAGATTTAAACTTCTGGTAGCAGATTGTTCATTGAATGGGTTGTTGTTTTTCTTTGTTTTTTACCTTTACTGTCTCTTTTGTTTGTCCTTAGTGTGCCACCAGCCAAGGAGGGACCGCGTCCATGTCATTTGGCCAACTAGACTATGGTCATGTCTTGGTAAACCAACCCTCTAACTGACCCATAAAGAAAAAAACCAATCATTCATAACTTGAGGTGGCCTGGCTCTTCCTTTTAGCAGTCAGGTGCAGACTTTAGGATCAACATGAGGATTCATTCATAATCCACATTTGAGTTCATTTTGGTGTTAGTTTCATGATGGATATATTTTGGAGGCATATTGGCTTGTGCAGGGGATTCATAATATTTTCTAGAAGAGGCCAATTATAGAATCTAGAAGTGTTAGGAGGGTTTCAGGAAAATGGTGAAAACAGACACCCCCGCGGGTTGAGCGAGGCTGTCTTGCAAGGCCCTTCCAGACATCCCATTGTTGTCCCATGAGGACCTATGTGATCAGGGATTGCAACAATCAGTTCAGATAGGCTTCGTGAATGTTCTAGGAGAGATTGGACGTCCCTTTGTAGAGAATAAATTACTGGAGAAAAACAATGCATGGCTTGGAGAGCCTTGGATCAACGAACATTATAGATTTGTAATCATTCCAGGTTTTCTTTGTATTGTTTCTATAGTAGATTTTGTAGCTTCCTGGCAGCCATTATATCTATGTGTTTAGGAGTATTTTGCAACTATTATTACAACCAATAGATATCATTGTATCGCTGATATTTTGGGAGTTTCCATCCATAATAAAATTCCATAATCATCTTCTCTATTTTCTGTGTAATGAACGCATGCAATATGTTTTACAATATTCCTATTTTAGCAAATTGTTTGTAAGAAGTTAAAAAAACCATTAATACAACTGTTTGGCACATTTACACAAGACGGAATGACAAATTTTGGGACAAAAAACATAATATTCCCTCCTAGCCTAGTTGGGGACATTACAGTGATATCAAAACTGGTGATTATACCAGCCTATGATTGTATTGATGCCTAGGAAGAAAGGGCGTGGAGGACCTTCTCAAAGTTCACCTAAAAGAGAGGTAGAAACAAAACAAATAGAGTCAGAACCAGAAGGAAACATGGATGATAACCAAGACACCCCTAAGGACTCGATGATCAGACTGCTAAATCAATTGAAAAAGGGCCAGGAGGAGGCCAACCAGAACTGGGTAGAAACCACCCATAGGCAAGATGAGATGATTAGGACCTAACAGCATAACCTTGAAGTACTCGTATAGCTGGTAGGACAACAATGAAAAATGGGACCAAATGGAAATCATGGAAGAACTCATGCAAAAGGTATCAATACCCATATTTCAACACAAAGTTTCCTGCAGACAGGGAGCAGGAGGACACCCATACCATTGTTACCCCATTCCTTATGGAACCACCTACAGAAGATTAGGTACAACGAGATCTAATTGATGAGGTATCTAAATACCACAGAGAGTGCCAGTCACTAGCAGAGGTGATATAGGAATAATTGTCTTACAATAACTATTGCAACCTCAGGATGAGGAACAAACCCATGAGAGCACCATACCAATGGAATTATGATATTCTGTGCAATATAGGGAAGATGAGGGTCCCCTCTTTTTATGAATCTGATAGGGGCACAACCAGAGCATGGGTACATAACTTGGACACTTATTTCAAGCTTAAACCGATGACATAGGTAGAGGCAATCAAGTTTACCACTCTACACTTGGATGGAGAGGATCATGAGTGGTGGTACCATGGGATACTAACATTGGGGCATGCCAACATCACATCCAATGAGGATTTCCCCTAGAGGCTGATAGACCGATTTGATAGGAAGGACCTTGAGATCCACTTTAGAGAATTGGTGCAACTAAAGAAGACATGTTTAATAGAGGAATTCATCACAAAATTCCAGAAGATGGCTGTAATGGTTACTGATATTTTTTATCAGAGGTTGGTGATGTTATTCACAAAGGGTTTATATGAAACCTTGAGAGGTTGGGTGAACTCATTTAGACCTACCACATTATAGGATTCCATCATGAAGATTCAAGATATGGTAGAGATAGTAGCCAATAAGGCATCAGTGAAACCCTTTATACCATAGAAGTGTCAGGTGATGAGGCCTCCCATAAAACCATGGACATGGAAGGATAGGATGGATGAGGAGACTTGGAGAGAGATAAGATGGAAGAATCTTTTCTATAGCTGCAAAGAACCTTGGGAATCGGGATACCATTACATGGGAAAATGAAAAGTACACTACATAGAGGTGATTTTTGATGAGGAGGATGATGGTGAATATGAGGTAGCTCATACACATGATAGTGGGGAAAGTAGTGGCGGGGTAGAGCCACCTCATATTGATATTTCCTAACATAAGCCACTACAATAATGATTCAAGAAGGTAACCATTGGCAAACTTTCAAGAGTGCCCGGGTATTATACTTTTAGGATTAGAGGTTTCTTGCAAAGACAAAGACTTATCGCTCTGATTGATGGTGGATCCACCCAAAATTTCATTGATGTAGCACTGGTGGCAAGGAGACACATTCCCATAGAGGAATTCAAAGGATTCAATGTGGTGGTAGCATATGGGTACAACATGACTTATACTCAAAGGATTCGAGGGTTGGATTTGACATTGGG
This sequence comes from Picea mariana, assembly GCA_032191745.1. Classification (NCBI taxonomy): domain Eukaryota; kingdom Viridiplantae; phylum Streptophyta; class Pinopsida; order Pinales; family Pinaceae; genus Picea; species Picea mariana. Next base: position 30,415 of record JASDQU010109531.1, on the reverse strand, counting down.
AAACTACACGTTGACCAATGAATTTTATGTGGTGGATCTTGCAGACACCAATGTGGTGTTGGGAGTACAATGGTTATATTCCCTTGGGGATTTAAAAATTAATTATCAGATCATGAGGATGGAGTTCATAGAAATAGGAGCTAAATGAGTGATTCTGAGAGGTATGTCTTTGGAAGCACCCAGGATCATTTCCAACAAACGCATGGAGGCCATATTTGGGCATGACAATGTGACATGTACAACAAAATGTTTGATCACCCATCAGAAGCCACCCCAAGATATCAAGAACTATCATGTGGACATACAATAGCTACTTGGGAAACACGATAAGGTGTTTGGGATGCTACTAGTAGGTATACCACTAGATAGAGGGTTTGAGGATGTCATTGAGATAGAATAAGGTGAAAAACCAATGATCATCACACCCTATAGCTATCTGAAGAAATTGAAGGATGAAATTGAGAAGCCCATAAAAGAGTTGCTGGAGATGGGACATATCATGCCTAGCTCTAGTACCTTCATTTCTTCAATTATACTTGTGAAGAAGAAGGATGATACTATGTGGATCTCCATAGATTTTAGAGCACTGAACAAGAATACCATCAAAAACTAATACCCCATACCCAGGATTGATGAGGTAATAGATGAATTGCATGGGGAAGTATACTTCTCAAAGGTTGATCTGGGATCAAGATACCATCAGATTCAGGTCAGAGAGGGGGATATTCACAAAACAACATTCAGATGTCACTATGGGAACTATGAGTTTTAAGTCATGCCCTCTAGGTTGATTAACGCCCTAGCCAACTTTTAGTCATGTATGAATTATATCTTCAACAAATAGTTGAGGAAATTATTACTAGTGTTCTTTGACAATCTTCTGATCTACAACAGAACGTGGAAGGAACATTTGAAGCATGTAGATAAGATTCTCACCATTATGGAGGAGCAATCACTTTTTTCCAAAGAGGAAAAGTGTGAATGTCGGTTGATAAATATCCTCTATCTAGGGAACATGGTTGGTTTTAAGTGAGTAAAGATGCATCAAGAGAAGATCCAAACCATCTTAGATCGACCCACTCCTAGATCACTCACAGATCTGTGAGGATTCTTTGTGATATGTTGTTATTATAGGCGCTTTGTGAAAGGATTTTAATAATTGGCTGCACCATTGACAAACCTCACCAAGAAGGGGGAGTTCAGATGGTCAGAGGATGCATAGGTAGAATTTGACAAAATGAATATGGTGATGAGCAATTACTCAATATTAGCACTCCTAGATTTAACACATCCTTTTTTCCTGGAGTGTGACACATTCGATGAGGGGATAGGAGAAATACTGATGCATAATCGACACTCAATGAATTTTGAGAGAAAAAAGATAAGAGAGTCAGAGAAGCTCTATTTTATCTATGATAAGGATATGTTGGAAATCATGCACGCATTGGCCAAGTTCATACAATATCTAGTAGGAGGATTCTTTTTGGTTAGGACTGACCAAAAAACTTGAGATATTTCTCAGAGAAATGAGATTTGATCAAGAGGCAACAAAAATGGGTGAGTAAGATGCAGGAATATGATTTTGAAATTGAGTATGTAAAGGGGAAAAGGAACATAGTTGTTGATGCGTTATCCAAGAGACCTGCAACTTTCTCCATGAAAAATATATCAACAGTCTGGGAGTCCATTCTTTTGGTGGAATAATCCAAAAACACCTTCACTTGTGAGTTGATGGAGGGAAATATTCAGGATGACATGTACAGGGTAGTGGATGCCATCATCTACTGCAGAAACATGATCTATATTTTCTCTGAGTCCAAACTCATGGATAATATTTTGAGGGTAGCTCATGATGTGCCACTAACAGGGCACCATGGGTAACTGAAAACCTACAAGCAGGTGAGGGAGAGATTTTCTTGGAAGGGTCTCAAGGGGGATGTACTTTTCCATGTGAGGGAATGCATGAATTTACAACAAAACAAGTCAGAGTTTACCTATCCTACAGAACTACTTCAACCATTGTCGATTCCATAGCATAAGTGGGATACCATTTTCATGGACTTCATCATAGGATTACCAAATGTGTAGGGAAGGGACTTTGTCTATGTGGTAGTGGAAAAATTGACTAAATATGCTCACTTCTTTTCCATTCCTTTAGAGTACAACACATATTAGGTAGAATAATTATTCTTCAAGGAGGTGTTCAGACTCCATGGAATTTTGAGGAACATAGTCAGTGACCGGGATAAAAGGTTTCTTAGTGCATTTTGGTAGGATATGTCTAGGTTATCCAGGATAGAGTTGACACCTAGTACTAGATATCACTCCCAGAAATACGGGAAACCCGAGATAGTAAAAAAATGGATTGAGGGGTACTCGAGGAACTAGGCGTCTAGGTAGCAATGATCATGGATGAAGTGGTTTCATATTGGGGAGCATTGTTACACTACCACTCATCACATGTCCATTAAGATGAGCCCATTTAGTGAATTGTATGACTATGATGCTCTATCCTCTTTGGATTTGGCGTTTGGAGAGAGAAGAGCCCCCAAGGAAAAATATTTGTTGCAGGAAAGCTAGGACATCTTGAGAGTCCCGAAGTAGAATTCGCAGACCATCCAAAATCAACAAAATATGTATATAGATCGGCACATAGTGGAGCACAATTTTGAGGTTAGGGACCTAGTATTTCTCAAGTTGCAACCTTATAGATAGTTATCACCGAAGAAGAATGGTGTAAAGAAGTTGAAGCCTCACTTTTATGGACCCTATAGAGTGATCAATAGAGTTGGGGAGGTGTCATACTAGTTGGAGCTACCAGAGGGTATCAATATCTGCAACACTTTCCATGTATCCGGCCTCAAGAAGGCATTCGGATAGTCGGTCACCGCTTTGACATATATTCCTCCACTATATGAGGAAGGGGAGTTCATTCTAGATCCTGATAGGATTGTTGATGTGAGGGAATGAAGGTTGAGGAGCAGGGTCATTCAAGAGTACTTGGTTGGAGAGGATTGCCCGCAGAAGGTACTACTTGTGAAGGAGAGCAGATCGTACAAAAGCCTGATCTAGAGTTGCTTGAGGACAAGCAATATTGGGAAGGGAGGATTGTAATGTCCCCTTCTAATTGATCATGACATAATATGAATCAATATCCTATATGACTCCTGTAGGATATAGTCAACAAGGAAAAAGGGAGTCAAGAAGGTTTCACTAGGTTAAAAGAATGACAAACCCTAAAGTGACACTAAATAAAATAAATAATTATATTTTTATGAAATTGGAGGGAAAATAAAATGAGGATTTAATTTGCTCAAAATGGGGAAATATATAGAAGGATTGGAGGAAGGATAAAAAGAGGGGTAACCCTTCTCTTTGGAATTATGACTTGATCTCTTATTGATGTGCTCTTTGAGCCAAGTTTTCATTAGGGTTTGGAAAAACCATTCCATTTCAGTTTAGTTTCCATGGTGCAATATCCACCCTTGTTAGACAAGGAGGATGATTTATCTGGAATCTAAATTTGATTTCATTGTGGTGTTAGTTTCATATTGGGGAGAGTTTGGAGGCATATTGGCTTGCACAACGGATTTGCGACATTTTCTGGAAGAGGCCGATCGTAGAATTTGTAGGTGCCAAGAGGGTTTTTGGAAAACGGTGAAAGGAGAAACCCCTGTGAGTTTAGCGTAGGTTGTCCCACAAGGCCCTGATAGACATCCTGCGAGGGACTCTATGATCAGGGATTGCAATAGTCAGTTCATATGGGGCTTGTGAGGGTTGCAGGATATATTGGAGGGCCGCTTCCATAATCGACATTACTGAAGCATAATAATGTAGGGCTCAAAGAGCCTTGGAGTAGTGGTAATTATAGATTTGGAATCATTTTAGGTTTTATTTGTATTGTTTCTATAGTACATTTTGCAGCTGCTTGGAAGCCATTAGATCTGTGTGTTTAGGAATATTTTGCAACTGTTTTACATACACTAGATATCATTGTATTGCTGATTTTTGGGGTGTTTCCATCCATAATAATATGCCATAGTTATCTGCTCTATTTTTTGTGTAATGGATGCATACAATATGTTTGACAATATTCCTATTTGAGAAAATCGTTTGTAAGAAGTTAACAACACCATTAATACAAGTGTTTGGCACATTTATACAAGAAGAAATAACAAATTTTTGGACATAAAACATAATATTCCCACCTAGCCTAGTTGGGGACATTGCAAAATCATCCATATATTTAATCAACAACATAAAATTTTACAACACTAGACACTACAATATATTAAATTCATTTTATTATATAAAAATAAGGGGACCTTCATCGTACACAATGGGACAATTTAAAGGTCCATGAGAATCAAAATGTCAATATATAATTCTTACATTATTGGTAACTTGTTGTCATACAATTGAAACGATATGTACACATTAAGAAAAATGTCTGATATTTACAAAAAAGTATTCCAAAATATAAAAGCTATAACATTTAATTATAGATCATCATTAATATCTCAAACCATTGTCATTTCTCAAAATTTTGGCATGACTCATTTCTTTATCACTTGCAGGGGATATTTCACTTGGGTTATTTGTAATGTTTTATTGAATATATTGATTTTGGTATGCCTCTTCATGTTCCATCTAAAAACATAGAAATAAAGTGTAATGAGTTTATCTACATTTATAATATAATATACATGATTATGCAAATAAAAAAACATACCATAGGAGAAAGATGATACATAAATAATACACATTCTTTTGAATTCATTCCTCATGTTGTTTCTCAACATATCCTCTGTTGGATTCACCCTATACTTTGTTTCCCATGAGTTTTATATGCCATGACTATTGGAAAATTGGTTGTCATTGATGTCAACCCTATAAGAAGTCTAGAAGCCTCTAGAAATGATGGGTGTATTTGAATAAGTCTCCAAAGTGGTCTCCTTATGGCATAGATTTAAGCATGGATCTCATGGGAAGACACTTTGAAGAAGTCTACAAGTAGCCCTGGAAATATGGTTAAGTGGTTAAGAATCCCCATAGGGATGGTCATGAAGCTCAAAGTTAATTGAAGAAAAAGAACATGAAGGACATTAAAAATGCATTCAGAACCATCATAGATTGATATCCCTCATCCTGCTATTTCCAAAAATAGGTGGCATGCCATGTGGTTCCTCATGGTTAAGAATTTATTCCCCATTAAAGATGAAGCCCTGAAGTATGGTCAAGAAGCCCTAAATCTAAGGTCAAAGAAGTTACAAGTTGGCCCTGAATTCAAGTAAAGGAGAAAAGTTGTCTCAAACAAGAAGTTATAGGTTGGCTCAAAGATCAAATAAAGAGTTTACTTGGAAGGGTATACATACACATCAATAACCTCTAATTTTATCACCAAGAAAGGATGTGATTTGTTAGCGAAGGCGAACCAGTGGAGTTGTGCGAAGGAGGGAGTGCTTAGTGCCATAGATTGGAGAAGGGTTTTCAAAACACCCTAATTGATTAGACCCCTGTGGTTCAAGTATAACATGTCTGATGAGGTCCCCACTGGTTGTCCTGGTATAATCACGTGAGGCCTCACTTGTTTCTCGGTACAGTACTGTGAGGTTGAGGAAATTTCTGAGGAAGGTATTCTTCTTAATGCTGAAGTTGAGGAAGTTCTAAATATTTGATATCTCATGCATCAGGTTGTTCACATGTTGAAAGGTATGATATTCTATAGATAAACCAAGTGTGAATGCCTGTCCTTGCACTCCTCCTGGCTCAATAGCCTTCATGTACCATTTGAGAGAATGAACTCTCAAGGTAGTCTGGAATTCAACCAATCTATTTTCATCTAGAGTTACTATGGACCTCCGAATTGCTTCACATAGAAACCGATGCTGCTCAACATCCTCATCTCCTTTACCCAAAAACTCTGGGTATCGAGCGATCGAGCCTCCTGCGTTTCTAGCCATTGTTGATCTTACTACTCCTATCAAAGTAAACCCTATTTATCCTGGTTGCGATATACCTGGGGATCCCAATATCCTCCAAGTATTCGTACTCACTAGCCGTGACTGACTGAATTGAAA
>JASDQU010109531.1:4942-19667 GCA_032191745.1 Picea mariana | reverse complement strand
CTATAGCTGCAAAGAACCTTGGGAATTGGGATACCATTACATGGGAAAATGAAAAGTACACTACTTAGAGGTGGTTTTCGATGAGGAGGATGATGGTGAATATGAGGTAGCTCATACACAGGATAGTGGGGAAAGTAGTGGTGGGGTAGAGCAGCTTCATGTTGATATTTCTGAACATAAGCCACTACACAAATGATTCAAGAAGGTAACCATTGGCAAACTTTCAAGAGTGCCTGGGTATTATACTTTTAGGATTAGAGGTTTCTTGCAGAGACATAGAGTTATCGCTCTGATTGATGGTGGATCCACCCAAAATTTCATTGATGTAGCACTGGTGGTGAGGAGACACATTCCCATAGAGGAATTCAAAGGATTCAATGTGGTGGTATCATATGGGTACAACATGATTTATACTCAAAGGATTCGAGGGTTGGATTTGACATTGGGAAACTACACATTGACCAATGAATTTTATGTGGTGGATCTCGCAGACACCAATGTGGTGTTGGGAGTACAATGGTTATATTCCCTTGGGGATTTAAAAATTAATTATCAGATCATGAGGATGGAGTTCATAGAAATAGGATCTCAATGAGTGATTCTCAGAGGTATGTCTTTGGGAGCACCTAGGATCATTTCCAACAAATGCATGGAGGCCATATTTGGGCATGACAATGTGACATGTGCAACAAATTTTTTTATCACCCATCAGAAGCCACCTCGAGATATCAAGAACTATCATGTGGACATAGAAGAGCTTCTTGGGAAACATGATAAGGTGTTTGGGATGCTACGAGTAGGTATACCACTAGATAGAGGGTTCGAGTATGTCATTGAGATAGAATAAGGGGATAAACCAATGATCATCACACCCTATAGTTATCTGAAGAAATTCAAGGATGAAATTGAGAAGCCCATAAAAGAGTTGCTGGAGATGGGACATATTAGGCCTAGCTCTAGTACCTTCGTTTCTTCAATTATACTGGTGAAGAAGAAGGATGGTACTATGTGGATTTGCATAGATTTTAGAGCACTGAACAAGAATACCATCAAAAACTAATACCCCATACCTAGGATTGATGAGGTAATAGATGAACTGCATGGGGAAGTATACTTCTCAAAGGTTGATCTGCGATCAAGATACCATCAGATTCAGGTCAGAGAGGGGGATATTCACAAAACAACATTCAGATGTCACTATGGGCACTATGAGTTTTTAGTCATGCCCTATAGGTTGACTAACGCCCTTGCCACCTTTTAGTCATGTATGAATCATATCTTCAACAAACGGTTGAGGAAATTATTACTAGTGTTCTTTGACAATCTTCTGATCTACAACAGAACATGGAAGGAACATTTGAAGCATGTAGATAAGATTCTCACCATTATGGAGGAGCAATCACTTTTTTCCAAAGAGGAAAAGTGTGAATGTGGGTTGATAAATATCCTCTATCTAGGGAACGTGGTTGGTTTTAAGTGAGTAAAGATGCATCAAGAGAAGATCCAAACCATCTTAGATCGACCCACTCCCAGATCACTCACAGATCTGTGAGGATTCTTTGTGATATGTTGTTATTATAGGCACTTTGTTAAAGGTTTTGAATAATTGGCTGCACCATTGACAAACCTCACCAAGAAGGGGGAGTTCAGATGGTCAGAGGATGCATAGGTAGAATTTGACAAAATGAATATGGTGATGAGCAATTACTCGATATTAGCACTCCTAGATCTAACACATCCTTTTTTCCTGGAGTGTGACACATCCGATGAGGGGATAAGAGAAATACTGATGCAGAATCGACACTCAATTAATTTTGAGAGAAGAAAGATAAGAGAGTCAGAGAAGCTCTATTTGATCTATGATAAGGATATGTTGGAAATCATGCACGCATTGGCCAAGTTCATACAATATCTAGTAGGAGGATTCTTTTTGGTTAGGACTGACCAAAAAACTTGAGATATTTCTTAGAGAAATGAGATTTGATCAAGAGGCAACAAAAATGGGTGAGTAAGGTGTAGGAATATGATTTTGAAATTGAGTATGTAAAGGGGAAAAGGAACGTAGTTGTTGATGCCTTATCCAAGAGACCTGCAAGTTTCTCCATGAAAAATATATCAACGGACTGGGAGTCCATTCTTTTGCTGGAATAATCCAAAAACACCTTCGCTTGTGAGTTGATGGAGGGCAGTATTCAGGATGACATGTACAGGGTAGTAGATGCCAACATCTACTGCAGATACATGATCTATATTTTCTCTAAGTCCAAACTCAAGGATAATATTTTGAGGGTAGCTCATGATGTGCCACTAACAGGGCACCATGGGTAATTGAAAACCTACAAGCAGGTGAGGAAGATATTTTCTTGGAAGGGTCTCAAGGGGGATGTACTTTTCCATGTGAGGGAATGCATGAATTTACAACAAAACAAGTCAGAGTTTACCTATCCTGCAGAACTACTTCAACCATTGTTGATTCCATAGCATAAGTGGGATACCATTTTCATGGACTTCATCACAGGATTACCAAATGTGTAGGGAAGGGACTTTGTCTATGTGGTAGTGGAAAAATTGACTAAATATGCTCACTTCTTTTCCATTCCTTTAGAGTACAACACATATTAGGTAGAATAATTATTCTTCAAGGAGGTGTTCAGACTCCATGGAATTCTGAGGAACATAGTCAGTGACTGGGATAACAGGTTTCTTAGTGCATTTTGGCAGGAGATGTTTAGGTTATCCAGGATAGAGTTGACACCTAGTACTAGATATCACTCCCAGAAATACGGGAAAAACGAGATAGTAAAAAAATGGATCGAGGGGTACTCAAGGAACTAGGCGTCTAGGTAGCAATGATCATGGATGAAGTGGTTGCATATTGGGGAGCATTGTTACACTACCACTCATCACATGTCCATCAAGATGAGCCCATTTAGTGGATTGTATGACTTTGATGCTCTATCCTCTTTGGATTTGGCGTTTGGAGAGAGAAGATCTTCCAAGGAAAAATATTAGTTGCAGGAAAGCTAGGACATCTTGAGAGTCCTGAAGTAGAATTCGCAGGCCATCAAGAATAAAAAAAATATGTATATAGATCGGCACATAGTGGAGCACAATTTTGAGGTTAGGGACCTAGTATTTCTCAAGTTGCAACCTTATATATAGTCATTGCCGAAGAAGAGTGGTGCAAAGAAGCTGAAGCCTCACTTTTATGGACCCTACAGAGTGATCAATAGAGTTGGGGAGGTGTCATACTAGTTGGAGTTACCAGAGGGTATCAATATCTGCAACACTTTCGATGTATCCTGCCTCAAGAAGGCATTGGGACAGTAGGTCACTGCGTTGACATATATTCCTCCACTATATGAGGAAGGGGAGTTCATTCTAGCTCCTGATAGGATTGCTGATGTGAGGGAATGAAGGCTAAGGAGCAGGGTCATTCAAGAGTACTTGGTTGGAGAGGATTGCCCGCAGAAGGTACTACTTGTGAAGGAGAGCAGATCTTACAAAAGCCTGATCTAGAGTTTCTTGAGTACAAACAATATTGGGAGTAGAGGATTGTAATGTCCCCTTCTAATTGATCATGACATAATATGAATCAATATCCTATATGACTCCCGTAGAATATAGTCAACAAGGAAAAAGGGAGTCAAGAAGGTTTCACCAGGTTAAAAGAATGACAAACCCTAAAGTGACATTAAATAAAATAAATACTTATATTTTTATGAAATTGGAGGGAAAACAAAATGAGGATTTAATTTGCTCAAAATGGGGAAATATATAGAAGGATTGGAGGAAGGTTAAAAAGAGGGGTAACCCTTCTCTTTGGAATTATGACTTGATCTCTTATTGATGTGCTCTCTGAGCCAAGTTTTCATTAGGGTTTGGAAAAACCATTCCATTTTAGTTTAGTTTCCGTGGTGCAATATCCACCCTTGTTAGACAAGGAGGAGGATTTATCTGGAATCTAAATTTGATTTCATTGTGGTGTTAGTTTCATATTGGGGAGAGTTTGGAGGCATATTGGCTTGCACAACGGATTTGCAACATTTTCTGGAAGAGGCCGATTGTAGAATCTGTAGGTGCCAAGAGGGTTTCAGGAAAACAGTGAAAGGAGACACCCCTGTGAGTTGAGCGTAGGTTGTCCCACAAGGCCCTGCTAGATGTCCTATGAGGGACTCTATGATCAGGGATTGCAACAGTCAGTTCATATCGGGCTTGTGAGGGTTGCAGGATATATTGGAGGGCCACTTCCATAATGGAAATTACTGGAGCATAATAATGTAGGGCTCGAAGAGCCTTGGAGTAGTGGTAATTATAGATTTGGAATCATTTTAGGTTTTCTTTGTATTGTTTCTATAGTACATTTTGTAGCTGCCTGGAAGCCATTAGATCTGTGTGTTTAGGAATATTTTGCAACTGTTTTACATACACTAGATATCATTGTATTGCTGATTTTTGGGGTGTTTCCATTCATAATAAGATGCCATAGTTATCTGCTCTATTTTTTGTGTAATGGATGCATACAATATGTTTGACAATATTCCTATTTGAGAAAATCGTTTGTAAGAAGTTAACAACACCATTAATACAAGTGTTTGGCACATTTATACAAGAATAAATAACAATTTTTTGGACATAAAACATAATATTCCCACCTAGCCTAGTTGGGGACATTGCAAAATCATCCATATATTTAATCAACAACATAAAATTTTACAACACTAGACACTAAAATATATTAAATTCATTTTTTTATATACAAATAAGGGGACCTTCATCGTACAGAATGGGACAATTTAAAGGTCCATGAGAATCAAAATGTCAATATATAATTCTTACATTATTGGTAACTTGTCGTCATACAATTGAAATGATATGTCCACATTAAGCAAAATGTCTCATATTTACAAAAAAGTATTCCAAAATACAAAAGCTATAACATTTAATTATAGATCATCATTAATATCTCAAACCATTGTCATTTCTCAAAATTTTGGCATGACTCATTTCTTTATCACTTGCAGGGGATATTTCACTTGGGTTATTTGTAATGTTTTATTGAATATATTGATTTTGGTATGCCTCTTCATGTTCCATCTAGAAACATAGAAATAAAGTGTAATGAGTTTATCTACATTTATAATATAATATACATGATTATGCAAATAAAAACACATACCATAGGAGAAAGATGATACATAAATAATACACATTCTTTTGAATTCATTCCTCATGTTGTTTCTCAACATATCCTCTGTTGGATTCACCCTATACTTTGTTTCCCATGAGTTTTATATGCCACGACTATTGGAAAATTGGTTGTCATTGATGTCAACCCTATAAGAAGTCTAGAAGCCTCTAGAAGTGATGGGTGTATTTGAAGAAGTCTCCAAAGTGGTCCCCTTATGGCATAGATTTAAGCATGGATCTCATGGGAAGACACTTTGAAGAAGTCTACAAGTAGCCCTGGAAATATGGTTAAGTGGTTAAGAATCCCCAGAGGGATGGTCATGAAGCTCAAAGTTAATTGAAGAAAAAGAACATGAAGGGCATTAAAAATGCATTCAAAACCATCATAGATTGATAGTCCTCATCCTGCCATTTTCAAAAATAGGTGGCATGCCATGTGGTTCCTCATGGTTGAGAATTTATTCCTCATTAAAGATGAAGCCCTGAAGTATGGTCAAGAAGCCCTAAATCTAAGGTCAAAGAAGTTACAAGTTGGCCCTGAATTCAAGTAAAGGAGAAAAGTTGTTGCAAACAAGAAGTTACAGGTTGGCTCAAAGATCAAATAAAGAGGTTACGTGGAAGGGTATACATACACATCAATAACCTCTAATCTTATCACCAAGAAAGGATGTGATTTGTTAGCGAAGCCGAAGTAGCGGAGTTGTGCGAAGGAGGGAGTGCTCAGTGCCATAGATTGGAGAAGGCTTTTCAGAAAACCCTAATTGAGTAGACCCCCACAGTTCAAGTATAGGATGTCCCATGAGGCCCCTGCTATTTGTCCTGGTATAATCATGCGAGGCCTCGCTTGTTGCTTGGTACAATGCTGTGAGGTTGAGGAAAGTTCTGAGGAAGGTATTCTTCTTAATGCTGAAGTTGAGGAAGTTCTAAATATCTGATATCTCATGCACCAGGTTGTTCACATGTTGAAAGGTATGATATTCTGTATATTTTGGGGATTGTATCTTGGAGGTTATGACATATGCTTGAGGCATATTTTGGAGGTATTGACACATGGTTGAGTTACATATTAGATATTTTAGCACATGTTTAAGGAAAATTTTGGGTATATTCTTTGAGGCACATATTGGAAGTCTTGGTGCGTGGTTTGATGCATATCATGGTGATTTTTAGCACATGATTTGGAGGATATTCTTGGTGATGTTGGCATGAGTTTTATGTGGTTGTATTAATTTTGATGATGATGATATATCAGTATCGGTGACAACAACATAACAAATTGATTCTCCTACTTATATTCAAGGGGGGAAGGAAGGGGCAAAGAAAGGGAGTTGTAGCTTCCTTCAGGTTGGAGCCTGTAAACTAGGGGGTTGGAGCCTCCTTCCAAATGGAGCTACATAATATAGGGATTTGTATCTTCCTTTAGGTTGGATCTTGTAAACATGGGGTTGGTGCCTCCTTCTAGCTGGTGCTAGAGAATTTTGGAAGTTGGTGCTTCCTATGAATGTAATCTTTTGATATATAAGAAAACATTTCATGGTTTTCTCCCATTTGGGTTTCCACGTAAAATTATTATGTACTATGTATTTGTGTTTATATGTTTATGGCACCTTGAATGCAATCATAAGTGATAAATTATTGATATCTTAAATGCTTTAATATTGTGATTAAAATTGGTAAAAAGTGCCTAATACTGATCCACCCCCCTCTCAATATTAGTGAATAATCCAAAAATTGCTATCAAAGTGGGTCCTTCAAAAACAATGTAACGAATTTAAGGTAGATCATGGAGTGCACTAAGAATGGAACGCCACTATTTGATGGTTAGAACTATTCCTTATGGAGTAGAAGGATGAAAACATTTGTGCAAGCACAAGAATTTGATGTCTGGAAAGCAGTAGTAGATATATACAAGGCACCTGCTACTTCCCCCAACAAATAAATATGGAAATAAACTCAGTGAAAAAATTTCGATGGCTAAAAATGCTATTTTGAGTGGTCTGGCTAGTTGATTATATGTCAAGGTTATGCATTGTGACTCTGCAAAGGATTTTTAGGACAAACTTTAAAATTTTTACGAAGGATATGCCAAAGTCAAAGGGGCCAAGCTTCAAACTTATAGATGTCAATTTAAACAACTGAAAATGAAGGAAGATGAAGATATTGCAGCTTATTTTCTGTGAGTTTATGAAATAGTGAGCATTATTAAAGGCTTAGGAGAAGAAATTAAAGAACCAATAATTGTTCAAAAGGTACAAAGGTCTCTTCCATTGAGATTTGATCCTAAGATTTCAGCCCTAGAAGAAATACCATATTTTGTTACATTGAGCATGGATGAGTTAGATGGAATCCTTACATCTTATGAAATGAAAACATAGCAGGATAATCCATCCATGAAGGAAGCAACTTTCAAAGAATCCAAGAAAAAATAAAATAATAAGAAAAAGTCAAAGTCAAACTGCAACTACAACGATGATTCATATGAAGATGAAGAAATGACCAACTTCATAAGGAAGTTGAAGAGAGGAACTGGCAACTACAAAGGTAATCTTCCTTTAAAATATTTTAATTGTGGTAAAATTGGTTATTTTGCTACTAAATTTTCTTATGCTAAGAATTCAAAAAGTGATGAAGAAGAAGTTCCCAAGAAAGAGAATAAATACCAAAAGGGAAACAAAAAGGGAAATAAAATAAAAGTCTTCAAGAAAAGCCTCTACTCAAGAGAAGATAGTTCTTCATATGATGAGGATGATGATAGTGATAGTGACTCATAAAGAGTGCTCTTTATGGAATTGGAAACTCAACAACATGATAAAGAAGATTATGAAGAAGAAGGTGAAGTAGATCTAATCAACACATTAAGTGAGCTAAAAGGAGAAAGGAAGAAAAACAAGTAACTCAAGGAAGAATTGATCAAGCTAAAGGAGGATTCTCAAAATCCCAACAAAAACTTTGAATAAGTTCAGCAGATGATTATGAATCTAAAGGTCCAAGTAGAAGAAGCCAGAATGATTGAAGAGACACTAAAAAACTAGTTGGAAGAAAAAGAGAAAATGAAGGAGAGATTGGAAGCATAAATAATCTCACTAAGGAAGGAAATTTAGAAGAAGTGCATGCAATAAAACAACACCAAAATATTGGATGAAATCATCAACATTCAAAGGCCATACTATGACAAGTCTATACTAGGATACAAACAAAAACATATCGAGAAGGGTTCAATCTCCATGACGACAAAAAAGGAAGCAAAGCAAAAGAGTTATGCATAATTCATCAAAGGTCCCATCAAGAAGGAATAATGAAAGTCTTCAAAGGAGAACATTTGGGAAATGGAGAAAACTCAAGAAGACGATTATAGAAGAGCTGCACCACCTAGAAGATCCATAACAAAAAATCAACAGCCAACAATGGAGAGAACTCAAGAAGAAGATTACAGAAGAGTTGCACCACTTAGAAGATCCCCCACACTCAGGTACCAAACTATTTTTCTTGGTTTATGTTATTCCTGTAACAATTTTGGTCACAAGACTATAAACTATAGATCCCATGCTAAGAAAAAAAGAAACTATGAAGACTACTCTAGAAATAATTATCTTAGAAAGCCTCATGAAGCGTGCAACAAAAACTATAACAATTTTGGCTCATTAAATAATGAAGTAGAATGCTACAAATGCAACAATTTTGTACACATGGCCAAAGATTGTAGATTGAATGTTCCTCCAAAGGAATCAAAGTAGGATTTTAACAATCATGTAAAAGAACCATCAAAGGTATGGAAAAGGAAGCATGATAAACAAAACATTGAAGAATGTTTGATTGCTCTTCAAGCCCAAATCATAAAAAGTGATTGGTATGTTGACAATGGTTGTTCAAAGCATATGAAAAGTGACAAGGACATATTTGTAACTCTAAATAAACAAAAGAGATGGATAAATCTTGTTTAGCAACGATAACTCAACCAAAATTATAGGAAAAGGAGTCAATCTTGGAAGTAAAGATGCCATGGAAAAAAATGTCCTACTTGGCGAAAATATGAAACACAATCTGCTAAGTGTGAGTCAAATGTGTGACCATGGACACACACTTCTATTCGACTGAAGGACATGTGAGATAAGGAAATAAGGATAAGTCAAGTTGGTGGCGACAACAATAAGGACTCCAAACAACATATACATATTAAATGAGATTGGAAAGGAAATATGTTGTTTGGGAAAGGAAAATGAATGTTGGCTTTGTTACAAAAGAATGGGTCATATAAAATTTGGAAATATTGTCAAAATAAACAGAAAGGAAGCGGTAAAAGAAATGCCTAAAATTTCAATGCCAACCAATATTTTGTGCAAGCACTGTATACATGGAAAAAAAACAATAACTGAGTTTAAAATAAAGGAATACTCTACAACAAAACCATTGGAGACTGTACACACCGATCTATGTGGACCGATGATAACAAAAGGGATGGATGGCATAAATCACTTCATGCTAGTTATTGATGATTATACAAGAATTACCAGAGTCTACTTTCTTAAGAAGAAGTCATAGGCATTCAAATGTTTCAAGACATTCAAAGAGATGGTTGAAAATGAGACTGATTTGAAAATCAGGTGCTTAAGGTTAGAAAATGGAGGCGAGTTCACATAAAAATAATTCATGGACTTTTGTGAAGAAAATGGAATAAAAAGGCAATTATCAGTAGCCAAGACACCTAAACAAAATGGAGTCATTGAAAGGAATAATAGAACTATATAAAAAATGGCCAGAACCATGTTGAAAGATTCCAAGTTGGGTGATATATTTTCGGTACAAGAAGTACATACAACCATTCAGATCTTGAACATAATAATTCTTAGAAGTAACAATGACAAGACTCCATATGAACTGTGGAAGATAATATCGACGAACTTTAAAAAAGAAGATAACAAGATTAGAAAATTTGACTCTTGAGTTGAGAAATGCATATTGTTTGGTTACTCAAACAAAATCAAGGCATACAAATGCTACAACCTAAGACTCAACAAAATAGTGGAAAACATCAATGCAAATATTGATGAAACAAATGTGTTGAAGACTAGAGAAGAAAGAAAAAATTCAAAAGGGCAGTAAGCAGAAGAAGAACTAAAGGAAGAAGAAGTAGAGGAAGAACCAAATAATGAGAGGAGAAGCAACCATTAGAAGAGCAAGAAGAAACATGAGACAATCAACAAGATTTCTAGACACCTTCCAAAACAACTAACCATCGGGTTCAAAAGAATCATCCCCTATAACAAATTAATGGAGATAAAAATGTAGGAATAGAAACTAGAGGAAGAAAACATGCACGTACACCAGAACAAAGACATCTATCATTATTTTCCACAATTGAACCAAGCAACTTTAAGGAATTCAACAATGATGAACATTGGATCAAGGCCATGGAATAAGAACTGATCAAATAGAGAAGAACGAGACACGAGAACTAGTTCCAAGACCTAAGGACAAAAATGTGATTGCTACAAAATGGGTGTTCAAAAATAAACTAAACGAAGATGGATAACTAACTAGAAACAAGGCAATGCTAGTATGCAAAGGGTATTCTTAAGTTGAAGGAGTAGATTTTGAATAAAAGTTTGCTCCTATTTTCAGAGTGGAAGCAATTAGAATGATCTTAGCCTATGCATGTTCCAAAAGAATCAGAGTATATCGGATGGATGTAAAATCAACATTTCTAAATGGAGAATTAGAAGAAGAGGTATACATAGAACAACCAAAAGGGTTCCTACTATTAGAAAAGGAAGATTATGTTTGTAGATTGAAGAAAGCTCTGTATGGACTCAAACAAGCCCCTAGAGCTTGGTATTCAATATTGGACAAGTACTTACACAACAAGAATTCAGAAAGGGCAGTGCACATTGTAATCTCTACATAAAAGTGGATCAAGACATTATACTTATCATTGAAGTATATGTGGATGATATCATCTTTGGAAGCGATGATGACATGTTGAGTAAGAAGTTTGTCAAAGACATGCATAGTGAGTTTGAAATGTCCCTACTTGGTGAGTTGACTTTCTTTTTGGGACTCCAGATATCTCAACTAGATGAAGGTATTTTCATTTCCCAAACCAAGTACATCAAAGAAATGCTGAAGAAGTTTGGAATAGAATATCACAAACCTGTAAGTACTCCCATGGTTAGTGGTTGCAAGTTGAGCAAATATAATGAATCTAAGGAAGTAGATTAGAGACTCTATATATCGATGATTTGAAGCCTATTCTATTTGACAATCTCAAGACTAGATGTGATGCAAATAGTTGGACATGTTGCAATATTTGAAGCAATACCGAAGGAAACTCATGTTATGGAAGTAAAGAGGATCTTCAAATATCTCAAAGGAACAATAGAATTTGGATTGTGGTATCCGAAAGGGAATGAGATGACTATGGTCGCCTACACAGATGCAGATTAGGCAAGAATAATTGATGATAGAAGAAGTACTAGTGGAGAAACCTTCTACTTGGGTGATTGTTGAGTGTCTTGGTTAAGTAAGGAGCAGTCCTCAATATCCTTATCTAAAACATAAGCATAATATATTGCAACAATAACATCTTGTACTCAACTCCTATGGATGAAGCAAACAATGCAAGACATACACGTACAATATGATGAGCCCATTTATATATTATGTGACAATACCAATGCTATACGTATCTCCAAGAATCCAGTGATGCATTCCAAGAACAAACATATTCTGATTAAGTTCAACTTTTTGCAGGAACAAGTCACAAAAAAAAATATAAAGTTGGAGTACATTAGGACAAAACAACAGATTGCAGATATCTTCACCAAACCTCTCCCAAGAGAGACATTTGAGTATCTTTGAAAAAAACTTGGAGTAGTTTATGCCCCACAATGATCTATATGTCATTTTGCAAAGAAGACAAGGGGAGATAAATCGCCAGGGGGAGTTACCCTTTGCCATTGATGTCAAAGGGGGAGAGAAAGAACAAAAGCATGAGAGAAATATCAGAAGCATGAAGACAGGGGGAGAAATGGTCACAGGGAGAGTATGAGTGTTGCCATCAATGCCAAAGGGGGAGATTGTTGGAAAATTGGTTGTCATTGATGCCAACCCTAGAAGAAGTGCAGAAGCCTCTGGAAGTGATGGGTGTATCTGAAGAAGTTTCCAAAGTGGTCCCCTTATGGCATAGATTTAATAATGGTACTCATAGGAATATGCTTTAAATAAGTCTACAAGAATCCTTGGACATATGGTTAAGTAGTGAAGAATCCCTATAGGCATGGTAATGAAGCTCGAAGTTAATTGAAGAAAAACAACATGAAGGACATTGCAAATGAATTCATAAACATAAAAGATTGATAGTCCTCATCATGCCATCTCCAAAGATAGGTGGCATGCCACGTGGTTCCTCACGATTGAGAAGTTATTCCCTCTTAAAGATGAAGCCCCAAAGTATGGTCAAGAAGCCTCGGATATAAGGTTAAAAAATTTACAAGTTGGCCCTAAAGTCAATTAAAGGAGAAAATTTGTTGCAAACAATAAGTTATAGGTCGACTCAAAGATCAAGTAAAGAGGTTACTTGGAAGGGTATAAATACACATTATGAACCTCTCATTTTATCACCAAGAAAGGATGTGATTTCTTAGCAAAGGCGAAGTAGCGGAGTTGTGCGAAGGAGGGAGTGCTTGGATCCAAGGATTGGAGAAGGGTTTTCAGAAAAACCTAATTGAGAAGACCCTCATTGGTCAAGCATAGGGTGTCCCGTGAGGCCCCCGTTGGTTGTCCTAGTATCGTCACACGAGGCTCTTCCTATTACTCGGTCTAGTGATCCTGTGAGGCTGAGGAAAGTTTTGAGGAAGGATTCTTCTTGATGTTGAAGTTGAGGAAGGTTTGAATATATAATATCTCATGCATCAGGTTCTTCACATGTTAAAAGGTATGTTATTCTATATATTTTGAGGCTTGTATGTTGGAGGTTATGGCTGCTGGATTACTGAGAGGGGGGGTGAATCGATAATAGAGCAATTTAATCCTTTTTAACCATATAATCCAAGTGTTATATCAATGTAGCATTATCATCCAATAAATGCAGAGTAAATAAGTACTGAACAAATGAACATTCATACACATACACAATACACCAGTGTTTTACATGGAAACCCAAAGCGGGAGAAAACTGCATAATGATTTTTCTTATATGTCTTAAAGAATTACATTCATTGGAAGCACCGACTTCCTTTGGTTTCCACCTGCAACTGGAAGGAGGCTCCAACCCCCTTGTTTCTCAGGCTACAACCTAAAGGAATCTCCAACTCCCCTATTCCCTGGATACAACCAGAAGGAGGCTACAACCCCCTATGTTCTTTGGCTACAACCAGAAGGTGGCTACAACCACCAATCCTTGCCCTGTCCAACCGCCCTGAAGTAGAAGTAGAATGATGGAACCACTGTCACACTATAACTGTGAGATATACCACTGTAAACCTGAACCATGCATCAACCATGCATCAAGCTGCACCTCAACCTGTAATCAACCTGTACCATAAACAAGTGCATCAACCATGCACCAACCTGTACCAAAGAACCTGTAATCAACCTGTACCATAAACAAGTGCATCCAACCATGTACCAAGTATGTACCAATCATGTGTCAACTACTCATCACCCTACTTTGATTTTCGCACCCTACTTTGAGGGACAATGCAACGATATTTGATTTCCGCACCCTACCTTTTTGACACAGTGCGATGTTTCCTTACTGTATTAGTTCTCTGACCTGTGAAAATCAGGGATTTCCACATTGTGTTAGTCTACAGCCTGCGGAAATTGTGAAAATTTTGATTTTTGATGGTTTTTTCCTTACCCCGACCTTGGATTTGGTTTTGGGATGAATTTTTGGGTTTGATTATGATATATTTATAGTCTGCTTGACAACTTTGAGATTGATTTTAGCCATATTTTCTTTGTTTTCTTTTGGAAGATTTAGTCTCTTGCTTTTAGTGTCTTTCAATTACAAAGCACTGCCTTTTCTTTAGAATTGTTTGGTGAAAGAACTTCTTTTTCTTTTATTAAATAGTTCATGTTAAAAGAGAAAATTGTTTGGGTTGCTTGATTTTCTATTGCTTTTAGCTATATTTGAAACAAAAAAGTTTTAATTTCTTGCTTTATATTAGATTGTTGGAATCCTTGCATTTGAAGTAGCGAAATTGCATGATTCTTGGCATTTTTTGGTCTTAAATTATTAAAGTCTTAATTTATTGCTTTATATTAGATTGGGGGGGGGCCATGAATCGTGTATTGGTGTACACTCTGTTTTGCTCATTTCTTGAAGATATTGATATTGATGAGTTTTAAAATTTTGGGACATTGGGCATATGGGAATGATAAATGTTTTCTCCTTCTCGTAGCATAGCTTTCATCGAAATGAAAAGATTGCATCTTCGTCTCTTTGCATAACTTTCAAGTCGGTCAAAACACCATATTGTCCATGCCATTTTCCTTTTGAGTAACCACAGCCATAAAATAAAGTGCTTATAAAAAT
>JASDQU010109530.1:99185-114124 GCA_032191745.1 Picea mariana | reverse complement strand
AGAAGACACTCAAGAACTAGAACAAATGATCACAAATTTGAAGGTTCAAATAGAAGAAGATAAAAGAATTGAAAAAGCACTCAAAGGACAACTAGAAGATAAAGATAAAATCATTGGAAATTTGGAAGTAGAGATTGTCACATTAAGAAAGGATCTTCAAAATAAAAATATGAAGAACAACTCAAAAGTTTTTGATGGCATTATCAACAGTTAAAAATCTCATCATGACAAGTCCAGACTTGGATACAATCAGACAGAAAAATGATCAAGCTCCAAAACAACAGAGCAAGAAACATATCCAAAAAGATTTGCAGAAATAATCAAGGGGGATAGGAAGATCTACAAGGAATATTGCAGGGACACTCCTCCACCGAGAATATTTAGATTTCATAATAAAAAACCAATAGATAGGCCATAGGAAGAAGAATAATTCATAAGAGTACCTCCTTTCAGAAGATATTCAACTCCCATATATCAAACTATCTTTTTTGTTTTATGTTATGTATGTAATAATTTTGGACATAAAGCTATGAATTACAGAGCTAACAACAGGAACAAAAACAACTTTGAAAGTAATACACAAAGGGGTTATCCAAGAAGGCCTAGTGAAACACAGAGAAGAAGTTACAACATGTTTGAATCTTTGAGCATTGAAGTAGAATGCTACAAATGTAACAATTTTGGACACATGGACAAATATTTTAGAATGACAATCCCTTTTAGAGAACCGCAATAGAATAACAACAGTCACAGACAAGAACCTCTGAAAAGGACATGGATAAGAAAGAACGATCAATATAGCAATGAATAATGCACACTCGCTCTACAAGCTAAGCAAAAGAAATGTGATTGGTATGTTGACAGTGGGTGTTCAAAACACATGATAGGTGATAGAGATAGGTTTCTTACATTACAAAAGGAAAGAGATGGATCAGTCTCCTTCGGAAATGATGATTTGGCCAAAATAATTGGAAAAGGCACAGTCAGAATTGGGAACAAGAATACAAATGAAGAAAATGTTCTACTAGTAGAAGATATGAAACATAATCTTCTAAGTGTGAGTCAAATGTATGACCAAGGTCATAAAGTTACTTTTGATTCACAAAAGTGCGAGATACGAAAAGAAGGTTCAAGAAAATTGATTGCTACAGCTGCGATAACTTCGAGCAACATATATGTGTTAATTGAAATTGGAAATGAAAAGTGTTTTCTAGGAAAGGAATATGAAAGTTGGCTATGGCACAGAAGAATGGGTCACATACATTTTGATAAACTTGTTAAAGTTAGCAAAAGAGAAGCAGTCAGAGAAATGCTCCACATCACGAAACCAACCAACACTTTATGTAAGCATTGCCAACAAGGAAACCAAACAAAGACTAGGTTCAAATAAAAGGAACATTCAATGACAAGAGCACTAGAAATTGTGCATACTAATCTAGTTGGACCAACTACAACAAAGGGATTAAAAGGTGAGAAATACTTTATGTTATTAGTTTATGATTATACAAGAATGACCGCAATTTTCTTTCTCAAGAATAAGTCAGAATCTTTTGAAAACTTCAAGATCTACAATGAAATGGTTGAAAGTGAAATGGATTCAAAAATAAAATGTTTGAGATCTGATAATGGATGAGAGTTCACTTCAAAGGAATTTATGGACTACTGCAACAGTCATGGAATAAAAAGACAATTCTCCATTGCTATGACACCTCAACAGAATGGAGTTGTTGAAAGAAGGAACAAGAAAGTACATAAAATGGCTCAAAAAATTCTAATGGATTCCAAATTGACAAACATTTTTTGGACACAGGTAGTGCATACAAAAGTTCACATTCAAAATAGAGTAATGCTGATAAACAACACTAACAAAACTCTTTACAAGCTATGGAAAGGAAGACCAACAAATGTAAATCACTTCAAAGTTTTTGGAACAAAATGCTACATCAAAAGAGAAGATGGAAGAATGGGAAAGTTTGACTCTCGTGTCGACAAAGGAGTACTTGTTGGTTACTCAAGTACAAGAAAAGAACACAATTGTTACAACCTAAGATTGAACAAAGTGGTGGAAAGCATCAACATAACAATTCATGAAACAGGTAGACAAGAATTAAAGGAAGAAGAAACTGAATCAATGGAAAAACTTTACGAAGAAGAAACAAAAGATGAAAAAGAAGGGGAATACGATGAGGATCCGACAAAAACAGAAGAGAAAGTTCAACAAGTAACTCCAAAAACACCTAGCAGACGAGTATAGAAGAATCATCATTCAGATCAAATTATAGGAAACAAAGACATGGGAGTTGAGACTAGAAGAAGAATATGTTCACCAGAACAAATGCACCTAGCACTCACATCTACAATTGAACCAACCTATTTTGAAGAGGCCAGCAAGGATGAATTTTGGAACAAGGCCATGGATGAAGAATTGGATCAAATAGAGAAAAATGACCCTTGGGAATTGGTTCCATTACCAAAGAATAAGAATGTGATTGGCACAAAGTGGGTATACAGGAATAAATTAAATGAATATGGACATGTTACAAGGAATGGAGCTATATTGGTATGTAAAGGATATGCACAGATTGAAGGAATCAACTTTGAAGACACATTTTCCCCAGTTTCCAAAATGGAAGCAATCTGATTTCTTTTATCTTATGCATTCTCCAAAAATATTAAAGTGTATTAGGTGGACATAAAATAAACTTGTTTGAATGGGGAACTTGAAGAATAAGTCTACATTGAACAACCAGAAGGATTTCAGTTGTCAGAGAACACATATTATGCGTGTAAATTAAAGAAGGTCGTGTATGGTCTAAAAAAGGCTCTTAGAGAATGGTACTCTAGATTGGATAAATATAGATAATAGGTAGGGTTCAAAAAAGGAAGTACAGACAACAACCTCTACATCAAGGTAAGTCAAGATAGTATTTTATTAATTGAAGTTTATGCTGACGATATTATTTTTGGTAGTGATGATGACAGGTTAAGCCATAAATTTGCAAATGATATGCAGAATGAATTTAAAATGTCATTACTTGGAGAATTATCCTTCTTTCTGGGACTTCAGATATGTCAAAACAACCAAGGAATTTTTATTTCTCAAACCAAGTATTTCAAAGAAATGCTAAAGAGGTTCGGAATGGAATATTCAAAACCAGTTGTCACTCCCATGCAAACCAATTGCAAGCTAAGAAAATATGATGATTTAAAGTCTATAGATCAGAGGCAATACATGTCAATGATTGATATCCTACTATATGTGACAACATCCAGAACAGATGTAATGCAGACAGTTGGGCAGGTGTCATGATTTCAAGGAGCACCAAAGGAATCATATGTATTAACAGTGAACATGATTTTTAGATATCTCATAGGAATAGAAGATTTTGGATTATGGTATCCAAAAGGAAAGGATCTATCACTTATTCCCTACACAGATGCAGATTGGGCAGGTTGTATTGATGATCGACAAAGCACCAGTGGAGCAGTTTTCTACTTGGGTGAGTGTTTAGTATCATGTCTAAGAAAGAAACAATCATCATTATATCTATCTACAACTGAGGCAAACTATATTGTTGCAGCAACATGTTGTACACAAGTTCTATGGATGAAACAAACTCTCATAGATATACAGGTTGAGTATGATGAACCTATTCCAATCTATTGTGATAATACAAGCACCATCAGTATCTCAAAGTACCCGGTGATGCACTCCAAGATGAAGCACATTCCAATCAAGTATCACTTTCTATGGGAATAGGTTGTAGAAAAGAACATCAAAGTTGAGTATGTGGGAACAAAAGAACAAGTGGAAGACATATTTACAAAACTGCTTCCACGAGAAGCCTTTGAGTATCTTCTCCAGAGACTCAGAGTTATTTCTACTCCAAAATGAATGATTTTGAATGCTTATCTT
The DNA here is from genome assembly GCA_032191745.1 of Picea mariana. Lineage (NCBI taxonomy): Eukaryota > Viridiplantae > Streptophyta > Pinopsida > Pinales > Pinaceae > Picea > Picea mariana. The sequence goes on along the minus strand of JASDQU010109530.1, from coordinate 110,208 downwards.
ATATGTATTAGATGTACACGAGGAAGCACCATAAAGAGGAAAGTTCAGGTTGAGAGATTAGACAGTTCAATTAGGGGGAGCAGCCCCAAATGGAAAGATACCTTTTCCATTAATGATAAAGGGGGAGAGATTTATTATATGTAGAGGACAAAGACATGACTCCAGAGGGAGAAATGGTCATAGAGATGCAGAGGATAGGGGCATGGTTCCAGGGGGAGCATGAGTGATATGAGTTCAGTATTGCATGACATGATTTCGGTATTGCATTAGAGTGTTTCCATTAATGCCAAAAGGGGAGATTGTTGATTAAGGTTGGTTGTCATTGATGTTAACCCTTGAAGAAAGTATGGTAGCACAAAGGTTTGGGTAATGGAACCAAGGTTGTTTCATGTATAATGGTATGAGTTTTAATATATTTTAAGGTAATACTATTCTATATGGATAGTACATGTCATTCCATTTCTGGTGCTATGTGGAACGTCACATAACTCCTCACGGTTAGAGACTTATGGCCATGAAAAGTTGGAGAACCCAGGTTTGGGTAATGGACCCAAGTTTGTTTGATGGATAATGGTATGATTTTTGATATATTTTTAGGTAACACTATTCTAGATGGATTATACATATCATTCCATTTATGGTGGTATGTGGAATGTCACATAACTCGTCACGGTTTGAGAGTTATGGCCTTACGAAGTTGGAGGACCCTCATATGTTATCTAGAAGCCCCAAAAGGTCAAAGTAGTCAAAGTGGTTTAAGATATTTTAGAAGGTAATTAATAAAGTAAAGTGATGAGTGTACTATAATTCAAAGTGAATACAAAATAAATTATTTAAATAATAAATTTAATAGAGAAATTAGAAGTGGGTTAACCCTAAAATAAGGAAAGGGGGCAAAGTGACCTAGAAGATGCTTCTAAGGAAGCTACTTGGAGAGTATAAATAAGAGGCAAGGCTCTCTCATTTTATATAAAACTGAGAATATTGAATATTTATAGGTGACTGAGGTAACCAAAGGATATCTAAGCCGAATTTCATAGGGAAGGTGAAGAAAAGAAAGCTAGAATTCAAGGGAGGATAAATTATTTTGATGATGCTTTCTAAGTAATCCAACAACAACTATGACGTACCCCAGCCTCCCAAGCTAGACATGACACTGAAAAGAACCACTTTCAAAGATCTGATACCATTTTGTAGCGTACCTTAGCCACCCAGGTTAGGTCATGCCACCGAAAACGCTTTCATGCTCCGATACCATTTTGTTACATACCGAGACATAGACATACTAGGATATGGCACACAGAAACTCTTGCGGAACATCATGCATATATAACTTAACAAACAATTAATTTGTTATATTATACATATTAATTCTGAAATAAAAATAAGCCTACAAATACAACATATACACGCAATACTTATAAATATTAGACATGCATAAATACACAACATGTAAATGAACACAAAACTGGTACTTATATTTTGTAAAGGACCACCAAATGCATGCAAACCTTCCATTAACCTCCAAGCCATAGACCACACTTCTCATCGCTCTTAGTAGTGGGTCACCCCTGACATGGGACTAAAATCCACCCGGGTAAATGGATTCCCAGGCTAGGCTGAGACAACAAGATGCTACACAGTCAATCGGGAAGGATTCCCTCCTAGTAGCTAACTTATACACACACCCTACATATTCTCATTCCCCACATGCCTATTCCACCACAGGACGTGTGCCCCTTCTCTACCCAAAATTCCTTCATCTACCCCACTTCACTTCCAGGCCTTTAGTAATAGCCTAGACAAAAATTCGCAGAGCACTATAGTTGTTGTTGGGATCCCTCTAGGAGAAATCACTTTCCCAACAACCTCTCTCACCTGGAGAGAATTGTTCACAGGCCTGGAAACCTGGTTCTTCTTTTCCAAAAAAATCTCTCACCTAGAGAGAGTTTCTCACATGCATGACAACCTACCTCTTCATTCCACGAGCCTGACAACTCACCTCTTCACTCCACGGGCCTGAAAACCCATATCTTCACTCTCGCTCCCAGATAACCAATGGCATCCTTAGGTGAAAACAACAACAACATTCAACTAACACATAGGTGATGGTAGAAAAAATCGCCTTCAGGTTTGTAAAAGGATTTTTTCATAACAAACAAGTTTATCACAAGCTTAGGTAGATACAAGTGCATTGTACCATCTAGGAGGAATACAGGTTTTATTCATCATGGAAAAATAAAGGATATGGCTCCATATATGCATTTAGGTTTCATAGGTGTGTGCATGCTCAAAGGTAAAAAATGGAGGTCATGGCTCAGTGCTTGAGTGTACATGTGCATGGGAATCTTGGCAAGAATGGCAAAGAACCCCTTGAATGAACAAAATTTCCCAGATAAAACTTCATGTTTCAGGATTGACACTTGGCCGTCCAGGAATCTTGTTCCTCTCCACTTGTAGTTTGTTCCTTTTCCCAGAGGAACTTAGGATAACATGAGATATTTCCCAAACCTTAGTATTTTAGGAAATATATTATAATATTCCCTTAGAGATAAGCCCTCAAACTTAGCTCTTTTTCCTAACCTCCTAGCCCCATCCCTTTCCCTACATAGTGGAGCTTAGTCCCCCATTCTCTTTTATCATGGTCAGTCTACATGCAATGATGTATTTAATATTGATATGAGTATTTTCATATACAAAAATAGGCTCATTGGCCTTTACCATCTAGGTTCTCCGACCTAATAATCACATAAGCCTCCTAGATTATAATCACTTGTCTCACCAGCCTATAAAACATGTTACATTTACAATTACAATTGGGGCTCGGTCTTGGGATCTTATAATCCTCTCCGCTTATTTTTTTACTATCCTCAGTGCAACTTGTTTATACATTTACAATTCAAATTCTTCAGAAAGATCCAAGCGTTAGCTATTGGAAGCTTATTATCCCTCTGGTGCTCTACTTTCTAGCACCATTCTCGTATTCTTACTGTAGTTGGAAGTCAATTTCTCTATTCCATATAAATTCTTCTAGAAATAATTCATCTTACTGTTCCATTTGACACACCCTCCTTATGGAAGCTACCATGCCATAAGTATCCTTGATTTTCCTCGTCCTTGTTTCACTCACCCTTCTAGGCTCAGGCATCCCTTCACGGCAATGCAATCCTTCAGTGATCCATCTTGCCAATTCTTTCACACACAAGGATATCGCTAACCCATTACATAAACCCCACCAAGGTTATACAATTATAGGGCTTTAGTGTCATCAACAGTAGTTGTTCTTTCCTATCATTCCAACTTTAATCAATATTATCTCATCTAGATCATACACATGCAGTTATCATGAGAGAACATAAAATAATTCATTTGGAACTAAAACTTATTTCATAATTAATTCAACTTTTCCCCAAAATATGAAATTCTATTTCAAAAATTTTCATTGTGGTTGCAATAATAGGATGTGGTCGTCCTTCTAGCTTTCAGCAAGCACCATGCTAAATACCATTTTTCCTACAATGCGCCTATCTTGCATTCAACCAACAAATTGTCAGTAATTCCTATACATCATACTCTCATTGCAATATGTACAAAAACCTTATGAAATTTTCTTAGAATTTTCTATAACTAAAAATTCAATCACAACTACAAAACAATTTAATCACAACCAACAAATTGCCAGTAATTCCTATACATCATACTATCATTGCAATATGTACAAAAACCTTATGAAATGTTCTTAGAATTTTCTATAACTAACAATTCAATCACAACTAGAAAAAAATTTATTAGATAGAATGAATTATCATTCTATGCATATGTAACACCCTGTTTCCCCCAGTCTATAAAAATAACTATATTGGCCAAGAACTATGGCAAACTCCAAGATGTGAATGTGTGATTTGACAGACCCTGTATAAGGGGTCGATGAATGTAAATGATGAGTGAATATATGTTGCATGACTGCTAGGAGGGGGGATATGCTGTAAAAGAGACCACGATGGCTGATGAAAGGTGGTGGAAGGCACCTGGAATGGTGGCATTAACTTCCACCAAACCAATACCGTATTGGTTTTTACTGGCTCAAAGAACAAAGCTCCTATCTGGCCCTGGAATGAATTACTCACCAGGATGGTAGGTGGGGAGGATCCTCATGAGTTAATGAGGGGATGGGGGTGAACTGCCCATCCATAGAATCCCTTAGACCTGACCACTGTGGGGGAATTCGCACCACATGCAACCTTGCAGGACAAAGCAAGAAAGGAAGTGTGGGGAGAGAGCATGTAACAGGAATCGTAGAAGGAGAACCAGAGGAACTCTGAAAAATACAACGAGTCTTGAGCAGAGGGGAAGGAGAGTAGCCTTCGTCCTTGACTTCTGACGAGTGAGAAGTAGGAGACTGAGTCTCAAAGCCTCGTGGTCTAGCTCGGGGGTGGCTAGTGGTAAATCCGTTGGGAGTCGCTGAGCCAACAGTTGGGTGGAAACAAGCACCCCTCTCAGCGGTCGTGCCATACTTGGTGTTCTTTCTGATAAGTGTTTACATCTCGTATCTTGAATTGAATAAAATGGATGCATGCTCATGTTTGTACACTTATAAATGATTGATTTCTGTATAGAAGTGTTTTTCAGGTGTTTCGATCAACAAAAGTGAATGCGTTATTATACATATATAACTATAATCGATTTACGTATAGAACAAATAAGTTCAGATTTCGAGCTCATTCCCTAGAGAGTTGTCCCATGTACTTGACCCAAGCCATGCCCTGGGTTGTCTCCCCGAAGGAACCTCCTTCCGGGAAGCTCCATCATATTCCTGAGCCGAAGTGAGTTCCTTGAAAGAACTACCATTTTTAAATAAATACTTAAGCTTACCTCACCCCTGTCACAGAGTTCATAGCTCGATAATTTAAGAAGGCCTTTCAGTCAGGCCACCAAGCCTGGTGATAATTACCTAAGAATCCATTGAAGAATTTTATGGCCTAAGTTTGGTATTTCGGTGTTTCAGCACCTGGGATACCCAAGGGCAAGTTTCCTTGTCTTCGCATGTCGTGAAATCCCAACTTGCGAAACCCCGAAATGGTATAGCTTGGATAGAGTTTGGTGTTTCGGTGTTTCGGCACCCAGGATACCCAAGGGAAAGTTTCCTCGTCTTCACATGTCATGAGATCCTGACTTGGGAAACCCTGAAATGGTATAGCGTGGTTAGAGTTTGGTGTTTCGGTGTGTCGGCACCCAGGATACCCAAGGGCAAGTTTCCTTGTCTTCGCATGTCACAAAATACAGACTTGCAAAACCTTGAAATGGTATAGCATGGTTAGAGTTTGGTGTTTTTGCGTTTCAGCAACTGGGATACCTAAAGGCAAGTTTCCTTGTATTCGCATGTCGTGAAATCCCGACTTGCAAAACCCTAAAACAAGATTAGCATATATATATGAACTTCGGAGTTTCGTCTCCCAGGAAACCTAGATGTGAGATCTCTTGTCATCGCACATCGAAAAATATCGACTTTTGAAACCCTGATGTGAGTTTAGAGGATATATGAACTTCATAGTTTTATCTCCCAGGAAACCCAGATGCAAGACCTCTTGTCATCACACATTGCAAAATCCCAACTTGCGAAACCATGAAGTGAGTTTAGAGGATATATGAGCTTCAGAGTTTCGGCTCTTGAATATTCTAAGTGCAAGATCTCTTGTCATCGCACATCGTGAAATCCAAACTTGTGAAACCTTGAAACAGGCTTAGCATATATATATGAACTTCGGAGTTTCAGCTCCTGGGAAACCCAGATACTAGACCTCTTGTCATCGCACATCGCGAAATCCTGACTTGCAAAGCCCCGAAGTGAGATTAGAGGATATATGAACTTCATAGTTTTGGCTCCCGAGAAACCCATATGCGAGACCTCTTGTCATCACACATCGCGAAATCCCAACTTACGAAACCCTGAAGTGAGTTTAGAGGATATATGAGCTTCAGAGTTTCGGCTCCCGGATATCCTAGGTGCAAGATCTCTTGTCATTGCACATCGTGAAATCCTGACCTACGAAACCCCAGAATGCGTTTAGTGATTAGTGGATATATGGTTTGGATTTTTAGCTCCCAGGTATCCTAGATACGAGGTCCCTCGTCCTTGCATATCCCGAAATCCCGACTTGCGAAACCCCGAAAGGAACTTAGTAGATATATGAGTTTTGGTGTTGCGACACCCAAAAATCAGAAGGGTATGAACCCCCATCTTCATAAATTGCGAAATCCTAGTACGTGAAGTTTCGGTGAGTGAAATCTTGAAGAGGCTTAGTGTGAATAGGATTTTAGGTTTCGGGGTTTGAAGAGTCGAAGAATTTGACTCCCTTGCATCTCAAACTCCCGATTTCTGAAGTCCCAAAATGTGAAAGGCACCTCTTGGCTTAGCTCGGGGTCACAACCGAAGGACACATGGAAGTGAATCCTACACTTGGTGTGTGAATTGTACACTATGCATTTTCGAAAAAAGAACCAGTGATTTGGTTTGGTGAAGGTCCCGATTGGAGGACCTAGCCTACGCTAGAACCTCATAGGAATTCAAAAACTTTGTCCCTCGATGATGAAGAAGAAAGAAAAAGCTGAAAAATCTTAGTTCTCATAGTGGGTGTGTTACAAATTGGTATCAGAGCATGGTTACAACACTTGGCCTACTTGGGCTCATGAACAGATTGCGCAGAGACTCCATTCAGAGTATTGTTAAAAGGAGTAACTCTTTATCTTGACCCCCTCAATTAAAAGTCGAATTTAAGAATGAAAACTCCTATTGTGTGTGTGCATGTGAAAAATATGAATTATGTACTGGTCATAATCGAATATAAATATTGACTAACAACCAACGTTTTTCTTTTGCACACAAGTGGAAGATCAACTGCAGGAAATTACAGACGTATAGAATGGTGACTCACCATGAAGTGGGGGAGGGATACCACAATAGAGATGAAGAGTCTGATGAAAGGAGGGTGGTATGGACCCCTCTAGATCTAGCTGAGACTATGAGGAGCCTCATGGTCGAATTGCAGAGCTGCAAGGCTAACAACAAGAGGATGATAAAAGAGAAAAGAAGAAAATAGAAATTAATGTAGTCTTACTGCAGAGCTTATCCGACATACAAAGAAAATTGCAACATGAACATGAGATACAAAAATGTGGTCCTGTCAGTGGCCACACTGAGAGGAGCACCTCGAGAAAGGTCCACCCCAGAGATAAGGGACAAGCATCGGATGATTCCTCTGGAAAGGAAGCTGGCGACTCAGAGGGATCTTCTAGTAGCAGAACTAGCTCTCATTCTCGAAGAAAATGAAGGAAGTGAAAACTTTCCAAGAATCATAATCTTGAAGAGTTCAATAAGGCCAAACCACCCTCCTTCGATGGTGAAATAAAGAAAGGAAAGGAAGTGGAGGCCTGGCTGCTTGGACTAAAGAAGTATTTCAGAGTCCATGACTTCTCAGAAAACTTGAAGGCCCGAGTAGCCACCTTCAACTTGAATGGAAAGGCTTCCATTTGGTGGGAAGACCTTAAGAATGTAAAAGGGATTCATGAAGAAGACCTGTCTTGGGAACAGTTTGAGAAATACTTCAGGAAGAAATATCTGTCAGAAAAATACTTCGACGAAAAGGCTAAAGAATTCTATGAACTCAAGTTGGGGAAACTCACCATAGAGGAATATGTCAGTAGATTCCTCGAGTTGTTGAGGTATGTACCCTACATAAAAGCAGAAAAATCAAAGGTGAAATGATTCATCAGTGGACTACTTAAGGACTATCAGAAAAGGATTGAATTTGATGAACTAAAGACCCTAGAAGATACTATCCGAAAGGAAAGATATTTTTATGAACAACTTGGGCATCAGACATGACCTCTCGAAGGCTAGAAGCAGAAGAATAGTTTGGGATTCCAGAAAAAGGGATTTAAATACCCAAGATTTAAGGACTATAAAAAGAACTCAAGGATGATCTTCCCAACCCGAAGTGTACACCAGCAGAACTTTCCCTCCTTGATAGAAAATAAACTTTCTGGATCTGCCCCAGTAAAGACTGATAACCCAAAGAGAGAACCTTTAAAATGTTGGGGTTGTGGAGAAGAACATCTACTGAAGGACTACCCGCACCGACAACAAAATAGCCGAAGAATTTACAATGTTCAAGAAGCTACCACTGTCAATAATGTGGCCAAAAGTGTACTGCAAATTTATGCAGCCTTGGATAATAACCAAGATGACCACCAAGCTTTAGTGGTGGAAATCGAAGGTATGATCACCAACCATCTAGTTTCTATTCTGATTGACCCTGGTTCAAATTTGAGTTATATAGCCCCTAAGGCTGTGGATAAATGTGAAATATAGCCACATAAAAATGTCAAGCCATGGTTGGTACAGTTAACCACTGGCAGCAAAAGAAGGGTAGTGGAGGTCATACCAGCCTGCCAATTCATTATGGGTGAATTCCCCACACAAGCAACCCTTAACATATTACCCCTGGGATCGTATGATTTGTTGATTGGTATGGACTAGCTAGCCACCCATAAAGCCAAACTGGACTGTTACCATAAAACTTTGGAATGTGCAAGTGAAGAAGGAAGAAAAATAACCCTTCAAGGGATCCAAAAACCTGTCTCGGTGAGACAAATATCAGCTCTTCAAATGAGAAAGTATTGCAGAAAAGGATGTCCACTATATGCAATACAGATGTTGAAAACAATTAAAGCTGACAAACCAAGCCTCGAAGACCACCCCACACTGAGAGAATATAGAGATGTATTTTTGGAAGAGGTACCGGGTTTACCTCCGAGAAGGGACATCGACTTCTCAATAGAAATTGCACCAAGAGTGGTGCCAGTGTGTAGGACACCCTACAGGATGAGTACACCTGAGCTAGTTGAACTTAAATTACAACTGAAAGAAATGATGGACAGAGATTATATCCAGCCCAGTGTGTCTCCATGGGGAGCACCAGTCCTATTTGTGAAAAATAAAGACAGTACCCTTCGACTATGTATAGATTATAGACAACTCAATAAGGTAACCATAAAGAACAAGTACCCCTTACCCAAGATCGATGACTTGTTCGATCAATTGGGAGGTGAATTTATCTTCTCGAAGATTGAATTGAGATTTGGATACCACCAAGTCTGAATCAAGGGAGAAGACATCCACAAAACTGCCTTCAGGACGAGATATGGTTACTACGAGTTTGTGGTAGTACCATTCGGATTGACAAATGCCCCTGCCACTTTTATGTGCTTGATGAACAATGTGCTCAATAAATTCCTAGACAAATTTGTGTTGGTTTTTATTGATGACATATTAATTTACTCCAAGAATAGAGAGGAAGATGAAGAACACCTTAGGCTTGTGCTTCAAGTGCTAAGAGAACATCATCTCTTTGCCAAATTTAGCAAGTGTGACTTTTCCCAGAAGTAAATACATTACTTGGGCCATGTCCTATCTGAAGAAGGAGTAGCGGTAGAACCTGATAAGATCAGGTCTATCATGGAATGGCCTACCCCGAAGGATGTTTCAGATATCAGATCCTTTATGGGCTTGGCAGGATACTATAGGTGATTTATAAAAGGATTCTCCAAGATTGGGTGTCCAATCACTACCCTCCAGAAGAAGGGGACAAAATTCACATGGACACAAAAATGTGAAGAAAGATTTCAAACACTGAAACATCTACTGACCCACGCACCCGTTCTGAAGGTCATTGACCCCGAAGTTGATTTCCTCGTATGCACAGATGCCTGTAAGGAAGGGCTCAGAGGATTCCTTATGCAAGGAGGAAGTGTGATCTGCTATGAATCCCGAAAATTGAATGAGCACAAAGTCAACTATGTGACCCATGATCTAGAGCTGACCGCCATAGTGCACACCTTAAAAATGTGGAGGCATTACCTCCTGGGAAGAAAACTTGTACTTATGACAGACCACTGTGGATTGCAATATCCGTTTGACCAACCAAAGCTCAATGCCAGACAAGCTAGGTGGATGGCCCTCCTCAACGAATTTGATTTTGAAATCAAACATATTAAGGGAAAGGAAAATAGGGCGGCCAATTCCCTTAGCAGAAGCATGAAAACAATTCACCTGACAGCGGTAATCACCTGTGAAACGGATGTCATGAAATGGATGTCAAGAAAAGAGTCAGAAATGCACAAGAGACAGACAAATTCTTCCAGACCATGACCTCGTACCTGCAGCAAGAGCCCGTGGGGATAAAATATGGAGGCTACCAGATGATGGAAGGAGGTCTGCTCACTTATAGAAACAGATTGTATATCCTAGATTGTGATGACTTGAAGAGGTTCATAATGGATGAATTGCAAAAAAGACCCTACATTGGTCATCCATGATACCAGAAGATGATCACGACCACCAGGAAATAATTCTATTGTCCTGGATTGAAGAAAGACATAGCTGAGTACTTAGCCAAATGCATAGAATGCCAACAGGTTAAAACAAAACACCGACACCCAACAAGATTATTACAACCTCTACCAATCCTGGATTGGAAATGGGAAACCATCTCCATGGATTTCATCACTAGATTACCAACCTCGACCAAACAAAATGACGCCATCATGGTAGTGGTGGATAAATTGAGCAAGTCTTCTCATTTTATCTCCATCAAGTCGACTTGTAAGGCAATAGACATCGCCAACGTATTCATGAAGTGTTGGTTGTGGAGCCTGATTATCTTCCTGATTTAGAGGTATTTTACTTTCAGCCATGTTTATACCCCATGAAGTATTTACACACCAGAAGTATGTACACTCTTCCATGCAGGGGAGTGCAGAGGGGGGGTACCCCCTCTGTGGGGTCCGAGGGGGCTATCCCCCCTGCTGGGGGGTCCGGGGGTAAGCGGGCCCCTAGCGGGGGTTCGGGGGCAAGTGGGCCCCCAGCGGGGGTTCGGGGGAAGTGTCCCCCGATGGGGATTCGGGGGCGAAGTCCCCGAAGCAAAAATTGCCTTGTAAAAGTATATTGTAATTTCATTGTAAATCT
>JASDQU010109530.1:83395-99085 GCA_032191745.1 Picea mariana | reverse complement strand
TCGAAGTCCTCTATGGTAGGTCGTGCAACACTCCTGTCAATTGGAGTAATCCTGTAAACATAATTTCTTTTGGACCCGACATGTTGAAAGAAATGGAACATCAAGTGACTCAGATAAAACAAAACCTGAAGGTCGCTCAGAATCGNAGACACAAAATTTACTTCCAACTTTTGGAAATCACTGATGGCTGGTTTGGAGACCAAGTTACTATTTAGCACAACCTATCACCCTCAAACTAATGGACAGATGGAAAGGGTGAACCAAATATTAGAAGACATGATCAGGATGCACATAATGCATCAACCCAAAAAGTGGGAAGATTTCTTGCCACTGGTGGAATTCACCTACAACGGCTACCAAGAATCCCTGAAGATGATCCCTTTCAAAGTCCTCTACGGTAGGCCGTGCAATACTCCAGTTAGTTGGAGTAATCCCATAAACAGAGTTACTATTGGACCCGACATGTTGAAAGAAATGGAACAACAAGTGATTCAGATAAAACAAAATCTAAAGGTCGCTCAGAACCGACAGAAAAGTTACGCCGACCAAAAGAGAACTCCAAGAGAGTTCAAGGTGGGAGACCACGTATACCTCAAAATTAGGCCTAGGAAGAGTTCCCTGAAGATGGGAGCATGTGCCAAGTTGGCACCTCGATATTGTGGACCCTTTGAAGTTCTAGATAGAGTGGGACCTGTAGCCTATAGGCTAGCACTTCCTCCCACAATAAAAGAACATAATGTTTTCCATGTTTCATTATTGAAGAAATGTGTACATGATTCTAATCATATAATTGACTGGTATATGATCTAGGTGGAACCAGAGGGAGAATTCCTACCAGAACCTCAATGCATACTGGACATAAAGGAAACCCCGCTCAGGAACCAAACCCTTGCACAGGTCAAGGTGCAGTGGAAACATTTTGGCCCAGATGAGGCTACCTGGGAAATGGAAGATGCCATGAAACAGGCATATCGGATTTTGTTTACTTCTGTACTTACACATTCTATTGATAGATAGAACATCGAGGATGATGTTCCTTTAAAAGGGGGAGAGAATTGTAACACCTTGTTTCCCCTAGTCTATAAAAATAACTATATTGGCCAAGAACTATGGGCCATGGCAAACTCCAAGATGTGAATGTGTGATTTGAAGGACTCTGTATAAAGGGTCGATGAATGTAAATGATGTGTGGATAGATGTTTCATGACTGCTGGGAGGGGGGATGTGCTAAAAAAGAGACCACGATGGATGATGAAATGTGGTGGAAGGCACCTGGAATGGTGGCGTTAACTTCCACCGAACCAATACCGTATTGGTCTTTACTGGCTCAAAGACCAAAGCTTCTCTCTTGCCCTAGAATGATTTACTCCCCAGGATGGTAAGTGGGGAGGCTCCTCATGAGTTAATGAGGGTATGGGGGTGAACAGTCCATCTGTAGAAGCCCTCAGACCTGACCACTATAAGGGAATTTGCACCACACACAACCTTGCATGACAAAGAAAGAAAGGAAGTGTGGGGAGAGAGCATGCAACAGGAATCGCAGAAGGAGAACCAGAGGAACTCTGGAAAATATAGTGAGTCTTGAGTAGAGGAGAAGGAGAGTAACCTTCATCCTTGACTTCCGATGAGCGGGAAGTAGGAGATTGAGTCTTAAAGCCTCGTGGTCTAGCTAGGGGGTGGCTAGTGGTAAATTCGTTGGGAGTCACTGAGCCTACGGTTGGGTGGAAACGAGCACCCCTCTCAACAGTCATGCCATACTTGGTGTTCTTTCTGATAAGTGTTTACATCTTGTATATTGAATTGAATAAAATGGATGCATGCTCATGTTTGTACACTTATAAATGATTGATTTCTATATAAAAGTGTTTGTCTAGTGTTTCGATCAACAAAAATGAATGCATGCTTATACTTATATAACTATAATCGATTTACATATAGAACGAATAAGTTCAGATTTCAAGATCATTCCCTGGAGAATTTTCCCATGTACTTGACACATGCCATGCCCTAGGTTGTCTCCCTGAAAGAACCTCCTTTCGAGAAGCTCCATCATATTCTAGAGCCGAAGTGAGTTCCTTGAAAGAACTACCATTTTTAAATAAATACTTAAGCTTACCTCACCCCTGTCACAGAGTTCATAGCTCGATAATTTAAGAAGGCCTTTCAGTCAGATCACCAAGCCTGGTGATAATTACCCAAGAATCCGTTGAAGGATTTTATGGCCCAAGTTTGGTATTTCGGCATTTCAGCACCCGAGATACCCAAGGGAAAGTTTCCTTGTCTTCGCATGTCACGAAATCCCGACTTGCGAAAGCCCAAAATGGTATAGCCTGGTTAGAGTTTGGTGTTTTGGCGTTTTGGCACCCAGGATACCCAAGGGTAAGTTTCCTTGTCTTCGCATGTCGCGAAATCCTAAATTGCGAAACCCCGAAATGGTATAGTGTGGTTAGAGTTTGGTGTTTCGGCATTTTGGCACCTGGGATACCCAAGGGAAAGTTTCCTTGTCTTCGCATGTCGTGAAATCCCGACTTGCGAAACCCTGAAATGGTATCGCATGGTTAGAGTTTGGTGTTTTGGCGTTTCGACACCCGGGATACCCAAGGGAAAGTTTCCTTGTATTCGCATGTCGTGAAATCCTGACTTGTGAAACCCCAAAACAAGCTTAGCATATATATATGAACTTCAGAGTTTCAGCTCCCGGGAAACCCAGATGCGAGACCTCTTGTCATCGCACATCATGAAATCCCGACTTGTGAAACCCCGAAGTAAGTTTAGAGGATATATGAACTTTGGAGTTTCAGCTCCCAGGAAACCCAGATGCAAGACCTCTTATCATCACACATCGCGAAATCCTGGCTTACAAAACCCCAAAGTGAGTTTAGAGGATATATGAGCTTCAGAGTTTCAGCTCCCGGATATCCTATGTGCGAGATCTCTTGTCGTTGCACATCATGAAATCTCGACTTGCGAAACCCTGAAATGAGCTTAGCATATATATATAAACTTCGGAGTTTCGTCTCCCAAGAAACCTAGATGCCAAACCTCTTATCATCGCACATCGCAAAATCTTGACTTGCGAAACCCTGAAGCGAGTTTAGAGGATATATGAACATCGGAGTTTCAGCTCTCAGGAAACCTAGATGTGAGACCTCTTGTCATCACACATCACGAAATCCCAACTTGCAAAATCCCAAAGTGAGTTTAGAGGATATATGAGGTTCAGAGTTTTGGCTCCCAGATATCCTAGGTGCAATATCTCTTGTCATTGCACATCGTGAAATCCTGACATGCGAAACCCTGGAATAAGTTTAGTGATTAGTGGATATATGGTTCGGAGTTTTGGCTCCCGAGTATCCTATATATGAGGCCCCTCATCCTCGCATATCAAGAAATCTCGACTTGCGAAACCCCGAAAGGAGCTTAGTAGATATATGGGTTTTGATGTTGTAGCACCCAGAAATCCGAAGGGTATGAACCCACATCTTCGTACATCACAAAAATCCCGGTACGCGAAGTTCCGGTTAGTGAAATCCCGAAGTGGCTTGGTGTAAATAGGATTTTAGGTTTTGGGGTTTGAAGAGTCGAAGAATTCGACTCCCTTGCATCTCAAACTCCTGGTTTCTGAAGTCCCGAAATGCGAAAGGTACCTCTTGGCTTAGCCCGGGGTCACAACCGAAGGACATATGAAAGTGAATCCTACACTTGGTGCATGAATTGTACACGACAGATTTTCTACAAAAGAACCAGTGATTTGGTTTCTTGAAGGTCCCGATTGGAGGACCTAGCCTATGCTAGAACCTCCTAGGAATTTGGAAACTCTGTCCCTCGATGATGAAGAAGAAAGAAAAAGCTGAAAAATCCTAGTTCCCATAGTGGGTGTGTTACAGCATATGCCTATTCATAATTAATATCAGTAAGTTCATTATTTCTTTTTCTAAACATAAAATTTCCTATAGTCAATGCTCATGTGACTACTTGACTTACAACTTTCCCATTACATGTCTAACAACTCCTGAAATGTTCTCAACTCCATGAGTTAGCAACATTTCAGCCGTTAGTATATTTATTTCCATGCAATAATATATATGCATGCACTCACAAAATGCATTCAGAAAATGTATTTAATTATACAATTCTATCATGTATGAGTGCAACTCTGCCACTTACTAAGCATGAGTGCAACTCTCAATGCATATATATTCAATGCACCCTTGCATTGTTTTTTTAGAATTCTCTTTATCTAAGTCATGTATCTCACCATCCATAAATTGTAAATCTGGCCAATGTCTTGACACATTCTCCACACACTTCCCATTTTCTTCTCAATTATTTGGATGCCTTCCTTTTTTACCCGAACACTACACAAAGAATATAATTATGTGGTATGCATTAATGTTATCAAAAAGGGTGCATTCCAAGCATTATTTAAAGGTAGGAAGATTTCTCTATTTGTGTGGTATATAACCTTTCCATATCCATACTTTATTATATCCAACCATGTCATAGTCTCATACATGACTAGAATTACTAGCATCCATTCCTACAATAATTCTTATATTTTTTTTTCTTTGGTTATTACCTCATAACCAAATTAACATGACATGTTATTATGTCATTGTGTAAATTTAAAAGCTAAGAAGATTTGATAACTATAACATGCCTCTAGCCTTTACCACACCTATTGGTATCTTATTCAAGTTAATGAACTTAAACAATACCATACTGTTTATTATAAGAATTCAATCTGGGGAAATTCTTAAATGAATTTCCCTTTGGAAATTATGCAACATAATTTTAAAAGACAAATACTTACCTTCATAGTTTCCATTAAAATAATTTGATGCTACCCGATTAACTGATGACATTAGAAGATCCATGCCTCTTTTATCAGTATTATAATCAACACTTCAGATTCCTGTTGCTTTCTTCCATATGAAACAAAATCATCAACAACACTTGAAAACATGCCATCATTCTCTCTTTATGGTTTTCCCAACAATCCTTAACATACTTGCTGCCACATAAATTGCAGCAACTTCTATCTCCATGTAACACTTTTCCTTGTTGATCCCAGAAGTCTTCAATTCTTCTATATTCTTGAATCTTCTTGTGCTCTCACTGTAATCACTGTGCATCATTATTTCTGACCTGAGCACTTTCCAGCCAAATCACTCTTGGATTCCTTTACTTTTTCAGCCAAATACTAAGTTGATATTAACCTTCAAGTTTTATTTATTTCCTAGATCCATCTATCCCAGTTCATACTTGGATGAATTACAATTACAAACATGTTGTCTTATAGACTTTGGACCTTCAACATCTATTTAGTTTTCGGGATTGAACTTCTTCAACCCTTTCCTGACTAAATTCTTTAGTACTTGAGGTTTCTTGTACCCTTCTCTTCTCTTTGCCAACTAGCCTCAAACTTGACTTGCATAGCCAATCTCTAGCATATTGTAAAGATGCACATATGCCTCCTTTGCTAGCTGTGTAGAATTAATTGAAGGTACTCAACATTTCTTTTACTTACCATCATAATTTCAAGTGATACCTCCAACCTATGGGGATGTCACTCATGACTCTATGCCACTTAAGGTGGATTCTTTTCAGACACCATCTCGTTTACATTCAAAACCATGCATAGAACCATTTTCTTCTTCATGGTTCCTTATTGATTCTCTATAGAGATTCATTTCTTTTTGAAGTCCTTCTTAGATTTGACATCTCCATGCTATTGTGGAAATATCTTCAATACTTTTGGAATTCATCTCAACAATCCTCTTATATTCTCGTTGTCCCTCCTGGAGTGTTGTCATGCATTCCTATTAGCTTGATATCTACCTCATGATCTCTTCTTCCATTATCTTAATGTGTTAAAGGAATTAACTCCATCCTGAAATCTTTCCTTGTCTATTTTGCATACTTGCAACCACATATTATGTTGATATTAACTTTCAACATTCCATTATTACTTGGATCCTCTGATCCATCTCCTACATGATCAAACTATATTTCCAGTCATGTTCTCTGAGTAACCTTGGATATTTAACACCAATTCCTTTCTTGAAGCAATTGCTTTATCCTTTCCTTGACTGATCATATTAGTAGGGATTATCTTGATGAATTATTACCTTCTCCTCTCTCGACCCATCTGATTTTTCAACCTTACATGCATATTCAACTTCTGTCATGCCATCCTCGATTCCTTTCATACCATGCTTCCACTATGCATTCTGATAGAAATAAAGGAGTTGCTATCTCCAAATTGTAGGACTTATCTTTGGAGATGTTGTCACTTTCTCCATGCATACATTTCATCTTTCTTTATGAAAATAATAGCATTCTGATATATCAATCTGTATGGAACAGTTCTTCCCCAAACCAAAATTTCATTTGGGTTTTCCATGTTGCTTATTGAACCCAACATCTGACCCAATATCTTCTTAAAGATATCAAATGAAAAATGAATAACTATCTATGTCCTTCTTCCTTCTGTCTGTAGATATCTCTAGAACTTTTTCTATTTTAAATCTAACCATTACATCAAAAAACAAGCATACAACAAATTCTTGTTAGCTAGAACCATCATATACCATTTTGGTAACATAGGCACAATTTTTCTTTTATGGTCACTAGTGTTGGAGTTACTTCACACAAACCTAGGATTTCTTTTTCCTGAGGTTTTTACTTGTTTAATAGTCATTATTAGTCATTATCCAGTCTCCTATATTTTAGGAAGAATATTTCTCTAGGGGGAATATTCTCTTCAGTTTTCCCTTCAGTTTGACTAGTTGAATGGAGTCTAGATGTTGCAATGGTTTTGTCGCCATGCAACATTGGGATCATCACCATCTAATGCACATTATGCTTGGTTTCATCGCTAGAATGGTGCATTACCGATGATTCCTTGATCTCCTCCTCACTTCACTTTGTTTCAGTCAGTTAATTGAAGACTGGTAGGCTAGTTAACTCAACTAGGTGTTGGTTCACTCCCGTAACTGTCTAAGAGACTAGACTAGGTGGCAGTTCACTCTCATAACTGTTGACGTGTGTCCATATCACTCTAGACCACCACTATGGCGCATTTTATTCTCCTCCAGTGTGCATTGGTTGAGTTATACATAGTATATCACGTGTAAATTATTCATTATTCATTATCGTTAATGAGAATTGTTCTATTCTTTCTCTCTTGCTTCTTGTTTCTAAATTTCTCTCTACAAATGTGTGTGGTATTTTCTAGATAGATATATTTTTTGCAAGTTCAAAAAATTTACATGGTATCAGAGTCGACGGATTGCTAAGCAAAATCTACACCAATTTTTTGCAGGTACCAAAGATTGAAGACAACAGAAAAATGGAATTCCCAAAAGAATTCATTGTTACACCTAACAATTATTTTTCATGGAAGGAGAGAATAATCATACATATCTAAACTAAAGGATTGTATAGGTTAACCTTGAATACATACACATAACTGACATCATCCATAGAAAAATCCAAGTATCTAAATCGAATGGATGAAGCATTCAGAACAATTTGCAGTCTCATCTCTCTCAATCTCCTTTTTCACATATCTTCTTGTAAAACCCCCAATGAAGCATGGACCACCTTGGAAAGGATCTTTGGAAAATAGGATGAGATAAGGGGACACCTGCTTGAGGTGGAATTTCTTACATTGGATCCAAAAAGCTTCGACAAACTCCAAGATTTATTTACAAAATTCAAGGATTTATTGTCACAACTCAAAGCTTGTGGGGTTGATAAATCTAAGGAGGAGAAACAAATGGTTCTTACCATTCTATCCAAAATTGGTCCTGAATTCTCTATGTTCATATCCACATTCCATTCAGTCAAATCCGCCTCTGGAGCCACCTAGAAGATGCCTTCGCTTGAGGAATTTATCGAATCCCTAACACAAGAGCAAACCAAGCTCATCAACATGGGAAAAATCAAAGTCCCAAAGGTGCATGCACTTACTGTGCAATATGGTAGCCATCAATATCATAAATATAAATATAAATACAAAAGCAAAGCTCATGCAAATCTGAAGAAGGAAGGGTACTCAAAACCCTTCACCAATGCCTCTGGATCCAAAGGTGGAAAGCAAAGAAAAGGGGAGAAATGCACATACTTCCATAAAGTATTCCATCTAGAATCTGCATGCATGTAGAAAAAAATAGATCTAATGACTCAAATACTTCAGAAAAACAAACTTGGAGATCACATCCCCAAGGGTTTCAAAAAGAAGAATCTAGAAGATCAAAATCCCTAGAAAGGAAATTCTAGCCATGCCTTGATTGTCATCAACTCCTCTCCTGATGCTTGGATCATAGATTCAGTAGAATCAAATTACATGGCTGCCACAAAAGTAGTCTATTCTTCATTGGATTCATGCAAAGGTCATCCTATTATGATGGGGGAAAACTCTCTAGTCGAGGTCACTGACAAAGGAAGGATTGAACTCACCAACAAAAGCTTCGAGAATGTGTTGCACATTCCCAAACATTTTTTCAATCTTCTCTCCATGTATCAGATGATGAATTCCAACACTAGAAAGAAATTCATATTCACACCCAATGCAGTGGACATCTATGATAGGAAAACCAATTCCATGGTTTCTATCGGTGAGGTAAATCATCAATCTAGATTGTATACATTTTCTGAATTCATTGAATTAGATTCTTCTTTAGTTCTTACCCGTGCTGATGAAAGTAGTAGGATATAGCATGAAAGGTTTGGGCATTTGAATTTTATATATATGCAATATATTATCAAGCAAATATTGGTTTATGGCCTACCATACATCCATTTATCCAAAGGATTATGTGAGGGATATGTTCTTGGAAAACACCCTCAAGAGAAATTTGACAAAGGAAAGACTCAGAGAGATTTCGCTCCTTTAGATATGATCCATAATGAACTCATGGGTCCTTTTATGCATCCATCAATCAGAAAAGTGAAGTTTTTTTTCATTTTTTTTGATGATTTCTCATGTTTCAGATGGATTTACTTTCTTAGGAAAAAATTCAAGGTCTTTCAACACCTCAAAGATTTCAAACTCTGGTTGAGACACATTCTGGAAAGAAAATAAAATTCGTATGAACTGATAAAGGGGGAGATTATGTCAATCATGAGATCCATAATATTTTTCATGAGGTAGGGATTCAATTGTAGCACACAGTTCCCTATACTCCACAACAAAATGGAGTTGTTGAGCGGAAAAACAGATCTCTAAAAGAGATGGCATATTGCATGCTACATGGAAAGTCACTACCACAAAGACTATGGTCCGAAGAACTTAATTTTGAAACCTACATCAAAAATAGACCTCCCCATAAATCTGTTAAGGATAAGACCCCCTACAAGGCTTAGAGCGACCTCAAACCAGAAGTGACCCACTTCATATTTTCGTTTCACGTGCATGGGCTCAGATTCCCTCTAAAAATAGGAAGGCACTTGATCCACAGAGCACTGAGTGTATCATTGTTGGATACCCCAACAGTGTGAAGGGATACAGACTTATCAATCTTTCCTCAAACCAGCTCGTCATTGAGTGAATTTTCCAATTCGAGGAAAGTGTCTTGCATGTACCTCAACAACCGCATGCAGAAACCTTCATTCTTCCACTTGTCTGAGATGATGAGCATGAACATGCTGACTCTTCTTCAGACAATAGTTTTTATTCAGAGGACTCAAATGATCCAAATACAAATTCAGTATAGTCAGATGCAGAGTCAGAGCATCCATATGAAAATGAAAAGCTAGAGAAGAGGCCCAAGTGGACACAAACTACTCTTCAAGATGTAAGGGATCTTATTGGTGATCCATACGATACTAGGAGGACTCAATCTGATTTCGAGGAACGTCCTTGTTGGGAATCCTTTTTGACATCCCCTATTACCTTATGTTATCTTCTATCTTGGTCAATTTTACCTCTGACATATGCATATTTTGTTTATTTCTTCCACAAACCTACCTTATGACCTTATTCATATGCATAATGAGGTAACCCATGTTAAAAACATAATTTGTTTGATTTCTTAATTAATTGGGACTAAATGATTGTTGTTTATGATTCTAATTACTTTGATTACTTTAAGCAACTATCATGACAAAGATTTATCTCATCTAGTACTCATCTTCAGGATTTGTCTGGTACTTTCGTTGGTCCATTACTGCAACATTTCAACTGTTCTATTCCATTACTCTTCCTATTCCAGTACCAACTCTACATTGATCTAGTACCAAGATCTATTACTTTTTTAGTCTAGTACTAAACCCACTTCTATAGGATTGACATTTTGAATGAGTACACTGATGATGGCTCCAAGAAATTGGTTGGCTGGAAGCATATTTGGTTTGTTTGAAGACCACTATAGACTTCATCACTCATGCACTCCATGTCATGAGGATGAATTCCATTCCTTGAGATACGTTATGTTCACCAATTGTAATATCATGTATACATTCGTTGATTATCTTCAACCTTGATTATAATAGATGACCTTCTTTAAAAGGGACGCTATGTAGATGATCGATAGAGACAATATACACCATTATCTGGAAATTGAATGTTGAGTTACTAATTCACTCGTTTAATTGAAAGAATATGAATGCTAGTTCTTTCAATTCATGGATGTGAGAAAAGTATCTATTCTATAACTTCTTTCGAGATACCTTGTTGGTTTGGCAAGGGCCCATCGCCCCAACCAAGGTAAGTCTCCATGTATATGTTTATGTGTGGACATAAGTTAATTGTGTGTGAGTGTGAAAATAAAATAATTGTGTATTGCAAATGATTCTGAGTGCATGAACTTTCCTAAGTACAACGTAGATCTCTAAATAGATACCTGTTCATTTTGGATCAGTGTGAATGAACATATATACATTAAGCATAGTAGATGATTCTATTTATGTTTCTACAGGGTGATATTTAGTCAACAAAAGCTGGGTAGATGTTTGGGATTGTTAGATAAGAAATTGTTATTTTTATGAATTTGGAAGTATTAGTAATTGTGTTGTCCTCAGTAGGTACATGAACAATTAGAATTCATCTCTCACCCTTCATGCATTAGTAATGAATTATTTCAATCATATTGACTGTCTCATGTATTGAGGAAGGATTTTTTTATTGGAATTGATTAGGTCATGATTGGTTTCTTTCCAAGAGTAAATAGAGTGAATTTTTAATTGTTATGTGAATTTAATTGCTACAGGAAGCAGGGTCTCAGTTCATCTTTTTATTTCATGATCCTATAATGAATAGACTTGCTATTTGAGAAAAAACCTTTCTCAACCGAGTGTTTCCTTGAGATTTTTACTATGAGCTTTATCTTCTAGTTTGAAGTTGAGTGAAGAATAGTGTTCAGATATTCCAAAAACAAAGTATTTTGTTATTGATTGTTTCTTGATTGAGCTAGATAAAACAAACATAGATAGATTGCCTATTTTCGGCACATATAGTGTAAAACCTCTATTGATTATGAATCCTGGATTGATATATAAATGAGTGAAATATAATAAACATATATTTACACCAACACTCCTATTGCACTCATTTCCACTGAACCATTTCCCTCCAATCATCTTTTTTTGGTTCAGTCTTTAGAACCACATTCTTATGGCGAGGCTGTTGGAAATCCCTTTTGGGAATCCTTCATGAAGGAGGAGTAAAAATCTCTCCTCGATAACTAGACTTTGGATCTGGTTCCCCTTCCTTCTGGAAGGAAAATTTTCAAGTGCAAATAGGTCTATAGGACCAAGAACGCAGCGGATGGATAGATTAGCAAATACAAATCCAAGCTAGTTGCCAAAAGATTTCAGCAAGTGCATGGCATTGAATATGATGAGACCTTCACTCTAGTAGCGAATATGAATTCCATACATTTGACACTTTCCATTGCGGCAACCAAGGGAGGGGAAGTACATCAGATGGATGTGAAGAATGCATTTATTCATAGTGATCTTTTGAGAAGATCTCTATGGACCAACCCCAGGGATTTATGCAGAATTCATATTTGGTTTGTCGACTGAAGAAGTCTCTTTATGGCCTCAAGTAGGCTCCAAGGGCATGGTATGCCAATATGGACTCCTACCTGTTGTGACAAAACTTTGTATGTTGTAAATCATACTTGAATTTCTACATGCTCAGGACGACTGATTCATTTCTACTCTTGGTTTTGTATGTTGATGATTTATTGATCATCGTTTGCTCTAATTCAGTGATTGTTGCAGTCAAGAGGATTCTACATGATAGGTTTTTGATGATGGACATGGGTCCTCTACACTTCTTCCTTGGAATCGAGATCATTCAGGATGCATCAGGCATCAAATTGTCTCAGACCAAGTATGCATGAGATCTCCTTGAGAGATTTCACGTGACAAACTATAAGTCTGCTCCGGGGGACACTCCACTGGTTAAAAACACATTGTACAAACAAATACTGGGGAGATTTTTGTATCTCACACACTCTAGACCATACCTCTCCTATGCAGTTGGCGCAGTTTCCAGGTTCATGTAGGAACCACATGAGATACATTGGAAGGCTGCAAAGCATATCCTTCGATACATATAGGGCACCATCACCTTTGGGATTCATTATGCAACAGACTCTACATTAGATCTCATCGGGTTCACTGATTCTGACTAGGCTGGCAATAACATTGATTGCAATTCCACATATGGTTATTCACTCAGTCTTGGTTTTGGGCCTATCTATTGGTTGAGCAAGAAACAAGCTACCATTTATCTATCTTTAGCTGAGGTACAGTGTAGAGGGGTAGTTAACATAACCATTTGGGTTATGTGGCTACAACATTTTATCACTGAGTTGGGCATTCAGTTTCATCGGTCGATCATCATCTGGTGTGACAACCAGAGCACTTTGAAGTTCTACAGAGATCTCATTCAGAGGCAGCGGATGAAGCACATTAATATCCGCATGCACTACATCGAAGAACTAGTACACAAAGGGATCATTGACCTACAATGTTTTCCTTTATCAGAACAGACGACAGACATCTTCACCAAGACCTTCACTGAGCAAAAGTTCCATTCTCTGCAAAGTCATCTTGGAGTGAAGGACACAGTTGCCTAACAACTTTAGTTCTTAGTTTTACATACATTGTACCTNCTCACTTTATTTCAATGTATCTTTTGTCTTTGGGTACCTAACATGGCCTCGTTGTTGGGACTCATTCTTTATTTTCACCATAGTGATTTTCAGGGGGGGTGTTTGAGTTATTTCACACACACCTAAGAATTTTTTTTTCTAAGTTTTTTACTTATTTATTAGTCATTATTAGTCATTATCTAGTTTCTTATATTTCAGGAAGAATATTCCTCTAGGGAGAATATTCTCTTCAATTTGACTAATTGAGTGGAGTCTAGATGCTGCATTGGTTTTTTCACCATGCAACATTGGGATCATCACCGGCTAATGTGCATTAGCCTTGGTATCATCACCAAATTGGTGCATTACCCATAATTCCCTGATCTCCTCCTCACTTCACTCTGTTTCAATCAATTAACTGAATATTGGTAGACTAGTTAACTCAACTAGGTGGTAGTTCACTCACGTAACTTCCTGAGAGACTAGACTAGGTGACAGTTGTTGGGATCTAAAGATGTCCTAAAAAAACCTTAGGTTAACATTAATTTATCAACCTGAGGATTCATCTTTTAGTTCAAGAATATCAGCAAAATCTATGTAGATAGTTGTAGAGCCTAAAATCATGTTGTCAAAGTAAATGTGAGTTTATCAATAATCAAGTTCCTCACATATTCATTAGAACTTTGAAGATAAAATCTATACTCAACACAATTGAAATCTGATCTATAACATGTTGTGAATTAAAGGCATTTAACTAAGTTGTTGAATTTATATAACTAAGAAACAGTAGTAGAATTTATGAAAGTGCTTAATAAACTGATCTATCAATGACTATTTAATCTGCCGGAAAGAAACAACTAACTATTGTAAATTGAGAAGGAACTACAAATGTACTTTAAACAAAAGGAACAACAAATGCTAATTTAACGAAAGGAACAACAAATGCTAACTTAATAAAAGGAACAACGCATGCAAAAATGAGAGGAATTGTCGATCGACAAACTTCATCAATGAGGAATGGAACAACAATTGGTAACATTCAAATGAAACCTTTGTCCTCTGTAACCAAACAACACAACTAATCTTATAAAAAATCAACACACTCACGCATTCATCTGAACTATTGCAAAAGAGATTTAAATCACATACTGAAATCAAATCGATACAATTACAAATTGAGACAGTAACTCCTTTAGACTAATCCCTCATTCCTCAGAAGCACTGCTACTAGAAACTCAGTATGCAAAAATGGTGAAAACGCCCAAAGCTTCTATTAATTCCATAACTGGTAAAACATTTTTTGCTGCCCAGACTGCAGCAGAAAATGTTATTCGTACATTAATGGATCGGGGTATGGAACGAGTCAAAGTTATGATAAGTGGCCCTAGTCGGGGGAGAGATACAACATTAAGAACCATTCGTAGAAGTGGCATATTATTAAGTTTTATACGTGACGTAACCCCTATGCCACATAATGAATGTAGACCTCCCAAAAAGAGACATGTGTAAGAATTGAATGAATTTCAAGAGAAAGAAATGATTTTATGATCTTATCAAATAATCTTGGTATGATTCGAGATGAAATCTCAGTCTCTATTCAGACACTACGATGGAAGTGCATCGAATCCAGAGCATACAGTGAGCATCTTCATTATGGCCTTTTTTCTCTATCCTCGCTCCGTAAAGGTCGAGCCGATACAATAGGCATCACAATGCGAAGAGTTTTACTTGGAGAAGTAGAAGGAACATGTATCACACATGTTAAATTGGAGAACATAAAACTTGAATATTCCGTGATAATAGGTATTGAAGAATCAGTACATGACATTTTGATGAATCTAAAAGAAATTGTACTTAGAAGTGATTCGTACGGAATCCGAGGAGATTCTATCTATATCGTTGGACCCAGAAATGTAACTGCTCAAGACATCATATTACCACCTTCTGTGAAAATAATTGATACTACACAACATATAGCTAGACTTACTAAATCAATTACTTTTGATATAAGATTACAAATTGAAAAAAATCGCAGATATATTATACATAGTCCAAATAATTATCAGGACATAATTTTTCCTATAGA
This sequence comes from Picea mariana, assembly GCA_032191745.1. NCBI lineage: Eukaryota > Viridiplantae > Streptophyta > Pinopsida > Pinales > Pinaceae > Picea > Picea mariana. The sequence continues at coordinate 83,887 of JASDQU010109530.1, read as the reverse complement.
TGTTGTTTTTATGCCTGTTCACGATGTGAATTATAGTATTCATTCCTATGGGAGCGGAAATGAAATACAAGAAGTCCTTTTCCTGGAAATATGGACGAATGGGGGGTTAACTCCCAGGGAGACACTTTCCGAAGCTTCTCGAATTTTGATCGAGTAATTTATTCCCTTCCTGCATGGAGAGGAAAAAAACATCAATGGAATGAACAATAGAAAAGGGTCTAATATGCCTCCCTTCCCCCTTTCGCACGTATTGACTGATACAGGGGAAACGAAAGAAAAAAAAATTGCATTTCAACATATTTTCATTGACCAATTAGAGTTACCCCCCAAATTCTATAACTGCCTCAGAAGAGCCAATATACATACATTATCGGACCTCTTAAATTATAGTCGAGAAGATCTAATGAGAATTGAACGCTTCGGGAAGGAATCTGTCGAACAGGTATTTGAAATTTTACGAAAACGTTTTGCAATTGATCCACCCAGGAATTA